>JAOSBM010142136.1:0-14385 GCA_027568955.1 Erythroxylum tenue | reverse complement strand
TTGATAAGTTGTGAATTTGGAAAATATAAGTTGCATGGTTTTCAATGTGAATTTTGTTATGGAATTGAATAATTCAAGGGTTTTTTCTTATTTCTCGTTATAAAACTATTACCCACGAGCATTACGCTCACCCCCATTCCTCCCCCTCCGCAGGGGATGAGCAACATTTTGAGTGATCGAGTCAATCGTCAAGGCATCACTCCAATTTGCATATTTTGTTCTTTTGAAGTTAGATTTTTCTAAACAATGCTTTAGTCGCATTTTGAGAATTTGTATTTCTTGAAACGTTTGTATTTTTGGATTATGTTGTAAAGTGGCTCGAAATACCCCTAAAGCATTGTAAAGACTCTTATTTTGATGTGAATGAAATACTTATGCATTATGGTTGATTATGACATTTCATGCTTTTACATCGCAAATCTTAAGTTTTCATGTGGGTAGGAAACTGTGTCCTGTCTTTGAGAGAACTTCTGTGCTAATCTAGGGAGAATTTGACCAATTTGTCTCATATAAGTTGTAGCTTGTCCTTTTATCTTTCCAACGATATAAAGTTTGTGATTTTTGGATGTCGGAGTTAAGAGATATGACCGTTTGAGTAGGGGATGTCGCGCAGAAAATTTCACACGGGCCGTGTTTTTCGGGTGCAGGAGTGCCATTTTCACTCAAAAGTTACACGGGCTGACCGTGTGAAATCACACAGCCCGTGTTTTTCTGGAGTAGAGTGCCATTTTCACCCGAAGGTTACACAGCCTGCTCATGTTAGTTCACACGGTCCGTGTTTTTGACCCTCTAAATGGCAGATTTGAAATTTTTGGTCTTCACGAAAGTTGTAGCCCTAGATGTCTACTTTCAAACCATTGAAAAACAAAATCAATCCGACATCCTTAGTGAGAGTTATAGCATTTGCTCCAAAGCATGTACAATGTGAGTTTAGACATGAACATATTGAATTCGTTTAGTCATAACTTCTTTGTCCGACTTCCGATTAAGGTGATTCTTGAGGCGTTAGATTTATAACTCATTGTTCTTCCTTCCATAAACAATTATAGCCATTGGTTTCGAATTCAAAAAGATTGATTGGGAGGAAGTAAGGGGTTAGTTGGGAGAACTTGTTTGGGTATGATTACACTTTGGTTTATGAAGCATATCTTGAGCTTTAGTGCTCCGATTGAGGTGGTTCTTGCTCCAATATAAATTAGAGATTAAGAGCTACAATTTTTGAAGAAGTAAATTATGATTTAGTGATTCCTTTGTGTGGGCTCGCCTTTGTGGCTTGAGGTGTTATGAGATGTTGAGGAACCGATGGGGGCTAATTAGGGTACATTGGTGTAACCTTACAAGGAAACCCATTCACATTCTATGTTTTAGGATAGTTGGGCTTCAGACTCGGGGCCCAATAGTGTAAGAAAGTGTTCTTGCATGGTTTTGGCTCTCTCTCTCCTTTCATGCATGAGTGAGCTGAAATTTACAAGAGAAGAGTCTCATTTTTGGTTCATTTCTTCTAAGAAAAATCTCTTCCAAACATTTCTTTTCCTTTCCCACCAAAGGATTTTGATAACCAAGTTATCATAGAAGAACAAGAAGTAAACCAAATTGGTTGAGGATACAACAACAAGGAGAGGATAGATTGACAAAGGAAAGGATTCAAAAGCAAAGGCTTTGGATACAAGAAGAAGTAGAGGATAACGCAGCGAGGAATTAAAGTTGTAGCGAAGGAGTTGGCAAAAATATTCTTCTTGTTTATGTTTATTATTATCCTTATACCATATCATGTATAGATTGGCTGCTAATATGATTTCTAAAAAGTTTTGAAATATACTAATTCTCCAAATATGGCATGCTTTCTTTTTCTGATCTAACAGATGGACCATGCAACAGTAGGAGCTGTGGGAGAGAAGACGACTGAAGAAACATATGATATCTTTAAAATGTTGGGGGCTAGTTCTCAAAAAAAGAGCAAGAGGGGAAGAAGAGCTAGAGTTCATGAAGTGAGCTAGAATCAAGAATTAACTATGCAGTTAGTTGAGTTGACGAGACATGTGAGGATGCTAACTATAAGACTACCCCAAACCGTTCTAAATCAAGAGGTATATGGTATATGTGGAACTTGTGGTCATGGAGCTAATGTTTGTTAGTATTTTTTTGAGCCTTTTGCAAATGGGGAGTGACAAGTGAACTCACTCAACGGTTTTCAACCAAGGGAGCAAAATGATCCATACTCAAACACTTACAGCCCTAGTTGGAGAAATCACCCCAATTTTTTATGCAAGACCAATAATCCACCAGTACAAGCCCAACAATAGTACCAAAATTTTCTAAGGCCGAATTATTACTAGGGGCAATCCTCACTTCAAAACCTGCCAAGCAAGCCTTCTTTGGAGGAAAGTTTGAATGCGTTTATTCAGGTCACAACTCAAAATCAAGAATCGAACAACAAGAGGTTCGATTATTTAGAGGCATCTATGAAGAGGATTGAGATCTAAGTAGGGCAACTCGTGGCTCAATTCCACAACAATCAAAAAGGGAAGTTGCCCAGTTAACCTGAGCAAGCACAAGCAATTACTATTTTGAGAAGTGGTAAGGTAATCAATAAACATGTTGAGATCCCTTCTAATTTTTATGGTGCAGGTAATTAAAAGAAGGAGTGCCTCCCCAACGAAGAAAGTAAGCAGAATGGAGGAAGCAATGGGCATGACAACTCTTTAAGTCGTGCTCAAAAGGATGAAAAAATGGGGCATGCATCTAACTGCAATGAAGGACTAAGATTGCATAAGGCAACTAATCCTTATATACCATCGATCCCATATTCGAGCCGCCTTAAAGAATAGAAACAAGATAAGCAATTTTGTGATCTTTATAATATGTTTTCCAAAGTTAATATTAACCTGCCTTTGTTAGATGTGATTAGAAACATTCCAACTTATATGAAGTTCTTCAAGGAAATAAGCACCAAGAATCGAAAGTTTGAGCCAAAGGAGAAGGTGATAGTTTCAGAGGGTGCGAGTGTAGTGCTACACCAGCAATTACCCCCCAAATTGAAGGATACGGGGAGTTTGTTTGTGCAAGTATAAATGGGTAATGGTGATAAGGTTAAAGGTATGCTTGACCTTAGGGTTAGTATAAACCTTATGCCTCAATCTATTTATGAGAAACTAGATCTAGGGAAATTAAAACTAATTAATATGTTCCTATAATTAACTGATAGGATAATTTGTGATCTGAAAAGTATAATGGAAGATGTGTTGGATTGAATGTTCCTGTAGACTTTGTGGTCTAAAGTGAGGTTAAACAACAAGGGAAGGAACACACCATACTCCTAGGGAGGCCATTTATGAGCATTACTGATACCTTGATTGACGTGAAGAATGGAAAGCTGAGCATGTGTATTTTAGGAGAAATAGTAGAATTCTCAATCCTTAATGTTGAACCTGTTCCTACAACTACTGTTTATAGAGAATGCTCTCGTGTTGATCAGTTTAATCCTGCAGGCTTTGATTTTGTGTTGCTGGAAGAAGAAGAAGAAAAGAAGTTGAGCTTAGTGAGGGAGGTTGATAAGTGTTGTCAATTGCTAGATGATGCAACTACGGGAGAGGTTTGAAAATTTTTAGAGAAGAAGACCAGTGAAGCGAAAGAAACAAGGGAATTGATCACTTTCGATGATCCACCTTGAGCGTAACGGTTGAGGTTTCCAATTAAAAGACAATAAAGAAGCACTAAATAAGAGGCAACCCATATCATTTATATTTTGTCTTTCAATTTAGTTATTTTTTATTTCTTTTAGTGAAACTCGACTTAATCTATATGCTCTGGGTGCACATGCCTTCTTTTCAATCTCTTCTATTATCTGCCTCGTAGTTGTCTCCACTCCTCAATTTCGGACATCATGCTTATTGCCATACTTCACACCGCATCGATGCAGCTACTACCACACTTTCGTATCATATTCCTTTCCTTATTCTTTTTCTTGTCCGTACTGCATACAGTTTAATTTCTTTTAGTTTTTAATGTTTTTCCTCATTCATGTTAATTTTTTTCTTTTGTCCTAGACCCCTCTTTTACTTTTTTATGTCCTATTAGGAATAATGTGATGTTTATGTGTGTGTGTGAGGGGGAGAATTAATTGTTTATTGTGTATTTGTTTTCCTATTGATTATTTAGAGTTGCATCATCATTAAATGGACTCAATCAAGATTAGAAATGCATAATATGAGTGAATGAGTATACTTGCATGCTTAGACTGATTAACTTGGATTTCGGTTAAAAGAGAAATAGCTTGTTGCGAAAGATGAATGACATTTTTTATTTCGTAAGAATTTTGGCCTTTTGAATTATTAAACACCAATTTCGAGAATTTTTTGTTGAGAGTGTTCTTTAATGATTAAGGAACTCTAGAAATTGCTTGTAAACACTATTTGAGATCACATAACCTTATGCAAATGTTGAAATTATGAAGGCAATTAGGATTTACCCTGTTAGCTTAAAAAGTCACCACAATGTGACCCTTAGTCAGCCCCCTTGAGCTTAAATGAATCCGTTTCTTTCTTTAAACCCAAAATATGAGCCTTGACCTTAATTATTTATCCACTTCATTATACCTACCATAAGGGCAAGTTGAGAATTTAAAAAGGTATAATTGGGTTTAGGCAATAAGTGTGGGGGAATCATAACTTATAGTTGGCTTTTGGGTTAGGGATGGGTATGGTTGTAGTAATTTTCTCTCCTCTATATTTTTCTTCCCTTAATTTCCTTATTTTAAATGAATAAATAAATAATTAAAAAAGAGAAAGAGAAAGAAAAAGAACAAATGAATGAAAAAATGAATTGAAAAGAAACAAAGGAAAGAGAAGACGACTAGAAAACGAAAGCAGAGGAGAGACGTAAAAATGGGGAGTGCTAACTTTATTACGTGAGAGGAAAGAATTGAGTGTTTTATTTGTCATTTTTCTGAATTACTTTGATTGCTTAATTAGCTATGTGGTTTTAAACTAAAATTTTCCTTTTTCCTATCCTTAGCCCATCCCCATTGCAACTGAAATAAAGGCCTTCAAATTGATGTTTGTGTTTGATAAGAGTGGTGGAGGTTGGTTTAGTAAGCAAGCCTATGGTAGATACCTTACATGAAATGAACAATAAGTGAATATTTACTACCTTTGAATGCTTGAGAGGATGGAGAGTGGAGTGAATGTCTATCACACTTGTTGATGGTTCTTTGAATTGAATTGCTTGTTGATTTTGGCTAAATATGCAAAGAATTGCTTATTCATAGAGTATTATGAGTTTCAAGTTCTTAGGTTGTGATTGTTGAATTGATCGTTGACATCTTTGACTATTATTTGGGAAAATTTTTGTTTTCATTGTTTGTTCTTTTATAGTCTAGTGCTCTCAATTATGCTTGAGGATAAGCACATTTTAAGCATGGGGGAATTTGTTGTGTCTAATTTCTATTACTTTTAATTGCCTTCATATCTTGATTTTGGTTACAAATCCTTATATTTTGATCCAAATGTGAGATTAATTGAGCGAAAATGGTGTGAATATTGCATGAATGTTAATTGGTTTATTTTGTGAATTTTGCATTAAAACACCAAAGTCAGGTAATTTTGCATTAAATGTTATGCACTGTGGTGACGTGGTAAATCACCACCATGCAAGGTGGTGATTATGTAACCACCATGCATGGATAATGCATGGGGTTGACAAGGGAGTCACACCAGTGCATAGGGATGTCACACTTGTGACTCCCATGCACGAGTGTGCATGGGGATGTCACACCCATGACTCCCCATGCATGCCCGTGAGAAGTTTTAACATTAATTATGGCTTTAATACATGGTAACTCATGACGTTAAGGCACGCAACCCTAAACCTAAAGAGAGTTTAATAAAAGAAAGATAAGGTGGTGACTGAGAAAATGATCTTTCATTCATTATTTCATTGATTCACTCACATAAAGACACAGACTTGGGAGGCGCAGAGAGGAGAAAAAGATGATAAACAGAAGAGAGAAACAAATAAATGAAACAGAGTGAGTAGGGAAAAATAGAAAAACAACAGAGAGGTGGAAGCTTGGGAGGGGTTGAAAGCGAGAGTTAGAGCTAAATCCCGTTCAACTTGAGTGAACATTCATCTGGGGAAGAAGCTGAAGTAGAAGGTGAGAGCCAAAGCTGGAAGCTTGAGAGGGACTGGAGATCTCCACAACTCTTCATTTGATGAATTGTTTGCTTATTCTATTCCTCATTTGTTGCTTTGTTTCTTTTATTTTACTATCTGTTATTAATTGAATTATACTCTTATTAGTTTAACCTACTGTTATTTGTTTCTTTTGATAATCCATTCGGTATTCACTATTTTTTTATTGCTTTAATACTTTTGTTGACAGTAACACGTGATTAAAGTGTTTAATGATGATGAATGTGGTGACATCCGTGATGGCTGAGCTCTTTTCTTAGGAATTAATGTAGCCATTTAGTTGAATATGCATGATTGGGTTACGAATCTTTTGTCTTATTTATTACATTGGTTTCTAACTTGAATGGATGTAATAGAATAGCCAAAGTTTGCATCATTTTATTGTTAAATGAAGATTCGAGAGATGAAGTTTAATACAGATTGAGAAACCATGGACACTTAGGTTAAGAACTAGAAATATATTAACTTAAGTGGTAATTGATAGTCGGGTGTTCATTATTAATTTGGATAATAACTTATTGAATACGAAAGTTAGACTAGTTCATTATTCGAATCGATTTAGAACCTAATTTTTAATTTTAGTAAGACAACAACCCAATCATTTTCCCTTTAACCATGCATAAGAGATTAAATTAGTGAAATTAATTCTCAAGAGTTTTTTCACTTTGATTAATCTATTTGTCTTTGCTCCCAATTGATTCCGTCTATTTTTCAATTTAAATTTTGTAATTTTCCTTAAAAACTTTCACTCAACAATCGGGATAGAATGTTTACAAATGCATTGTTTTAATATTTATTTTTAATTCAAACTTAATTTAAGTTGACCAAATTTACCTTCGTGGTAGACGTCCATGGGTTATCAACTACAACTATCTCATATGCTTGCGCATAATAATGAGCCTACTACTTATAAGGAAGAAATTTATGACATTAATTCTTCAAAATTACATAAAGAAATTAGATCTAAAATAGAATCAATGTACACTAACAAAGTATAGACTTTGGTGGATGCTTCTAATGGTATTGTATTTATTACATGTAAGTGAGTTTTTAAGGGAAAAACTAATATGGATCGTAGCGTACATATATAAAAAGCAAAGCTAGTGGCTAAAGGGTACATAAAAGTAAGGAGTTGATTTTGTTAAAACCTTTTTGCTAGTAGCTATGCTTAAGTCTATTAGGACCTTATTAGTTGTAGATGCATATCATAATTATGAAATCTAGTAAATGGATGTCAAAACAACATTTCTCAATAGGAATTTACTTGAGGATATATCTATGACACAATCTGAAGGTTTTTAATACAACAGATTTCCTAATTAAGTATGCAAGTTACAAAAGTCTAGTTATAGACTGAAGAAAGTGTCACAAAGATGGAATATCTATTTTAATGAGACAATAAAAAGAGTTTGATTTTATTAAAAATATAAATGAACCATATGTCTAAAAGAAGGTTGGTGGGAATGTAATTGTTTTCCTAGTGTTATATATGGATAACATGTTATTGATTGCAAATAACATACCAATGCTCCAAACTGTAAAGATTTTGTTGTCAAAGAACTTCTTTATGAAGGGTACGACAGAAGCAACTTGGATTTGTTATATGAAACATAGGTGATTAGCTTTAGGGCAAGAGGAAGAATATTATTGTAATTTTATGTATGACACCATTATTTTAATTAACAAAGGCATTATTTATCTTTATGAAGTTTGTTAATTATTTTTTATGTTTAATACTAAAGGTAAAATCCTAGAATAATTAAAATGCAATTGAAATTAAGATGAAATCATAATTATTAGATTCAGATTACATTTATTTATTATTATTAAATTATTACTAATTGTATGTTTCATCAAGAAGGGACATTGAAATAACAGTAAAATTAGCATATGTTATGTTTTATTCTTTTCAAGAAAGTAATTGATTAAATAAATTAAAGTATGAAGATACTTAAACAAATATATGAGTGCTTATTAGATAATAAGTTCACAGAACTGACCCGATTCTGTGGACCCTGAATGGAATATTACTTATGTGTCTATAGATTTCCTTATTATGATGGTGTACAATTGATCTTTAGACTTGGGATCACCAAAGTATTTCATGTAGAAATTACTTTGTTTTGATGCTACTTGTGACTATTATATTTAGGGTAGCTAGGTCGGTAGTACTTGAATATAATATAAACTAGATGGAGATAATTAAATAAGTTAATAAATGGTTTTCACTCTAAAGTAATTGGAGAAAATCTTCAACTTTTTTTTATTCTTAGTGATTTAAAAAATTCTCTAGCCATAGTGAAGTTAGATTTGAAAAGTGTTTTCAAATAATAACTTTAAATCAATTGATAATTAGCATGAATGAAAATGATTGGATTTAAAATTTTAGATATTATATCCATATTTTATATCCAGTTAGACTTTCTAATGATGAAAGAATTAAATTACATGTTATAATCACTTTAACATTCCCTTTTTGATGGTCATAACATATTGCTAGACATTAATCTTAATCTATGATTATAAACTATTTAGTTGAAGAATTAAAGATAAATAAAAAAGAATTTTAATTTATCTAACTATTATTATGAAATATAATAATTAGAATTATAGTTTATAATCATTGCTAACATATAAAGAACCTAATGAATTATACAAAAAGAGTAGTTAAAAAATCAATTTAAATCAAATTGGACTTAAATATGATGTTTGAGAAATTTCAGAGATCAAATGTGAATGATTTTACTAAAATTATAATTTTAATTTTAATTAGAGTTCAACATGAATTACAATTATAAATTTTAATTCTAAAAAGAAATAAACCCATTTTCTGTTTCTATAAGTAGGAAATAGGCATAAAGGAGTTAGCACTCCTACCTGTTTCTTCTCATGCGTTGAGTTCCTTTTTTCTACTCTGTGAATATTATTAGAAACTAGATACTTGGACAACTTATGGTTAACACCTTGCGAAAAAGCTTTTGTAAGAATTTGAATTAGGTACTATTCAATTACTTTTTATAATTCATGTTTTTCAGGTTATTTAATTACTAAGATCTGATCAGAGAATTGTAAAATTTATTTTATATTTTTGTTATGCATGATTAGATTACGGTTACTTTCCAAACAATAACACCATCCAAAAGATCATAATTTTCCCTTATGCTTGGAAATATTATTCCATCCATTATGCTTCTACTTGATTGGATTTGGACTATACCATGTAGGTGGATCATTGTAAAAACTCTATTACCAACTCCAACTCACAAGTCTTCGGTTTTCATTTCTCTGCATTCTAAGACTCTCGAGACCCAAATGAATTTCTCAACCTAGAAACAATAGACTATTTAGTGAGAACAAGGAATAGTAAGCTAATTATGAAAACCAGTGAAGTGGAGGATCAAGATTGGTACGAGATGCCTCTTTATGATGATCAAATCTATGTCCACTTCGTTGCTAGTTAAAATGCTCAGATGTCCTGTAGACAAAAGTCTACCAACTAATATGGACATGAACTTTCAGTTTAGTATCTATATATATTTTTTCATGCAGTTTTCAATGATCTTGTGCTTCCTTAGATGGCTTATTTTACCATCTAAACCCACGAGGTTACACACAGACGACATGGATCGGTATCATTTCACAATTTTTATGAGCCTTATCCGTTGCCGCTGACAACAGTGTTTGAATCACCAGCTGGCCAATGAAGGACATTTGACTTTGTTATGCATTGAAGTTAAATTAGACCTTGCTCTGAACTGCAGATGCCAATTCATGGATGGCGAAGTAGCCAACTACTAACAACCACATTATAAGTTCACGCGGTGTTCATTACAAGCTTAGAAGCACGAATACGAATACGGACACGCGATACGATACGAACACGGACACGGAGATAAATCAACTTATAAAATTTGATGGACACAGACACGGTATATATATATTGATTGATGTGTTTCAAGACTTTCAATATCTTAATAGTTCATACATATTTTGTACTTTATAAACCCCTCTCAAAAAATATGGAGCATATATATGCACTCTTTGTGGGTGTCCGTATTAAACACGTGTCTGACATAGACACGTGTGTGTCTGACACGGACACGTGTCTGACACGCAGACACGACTCTATTTTGCCTTGTCCGTGCTTCTTAGATTACAAGCCGAGGCCAGAGGTGCAATGGATATCAAAGGAGACCAAGAACATCTCACATGCTTCCCGACGACCCTTGATTCGTATTTATATATATGCTTCTCAAGGGTTCTACTCGAATTATCATATTTTGAAGATTGCGCACACCCAGATGAAACCTTCCTCTTAATATAAAAATTTCCTTCTCCTATAATTTCAAACTAAAGAAAACCCCTGCCTCAAATCTTAATTAATACGCACACGTGCGTCCACACAGACACTCACACACATATATATATGAAATGCAGGTATATACGTAGTAATTATGATCATTAATATCAAGCTTTGGGAATTGGAAATCATGGCGGGATAGAAAGTCATGGGTCAAGAACTAACAATAGACTATGGGATGATTTCAAGTTCTTATAAAGAGTGCTGGACCGAGCCTGCTATTCTTTTTCACTTCACTGAAGGTCAACGAGGTTATTCAATATGGCACTAGTTCCGCGGTTGTATCTAATTAAAGTGAGTTGATGGTCGTTGACTGAGAGAACGAGTTCGAATCAGAGGTCAACCCCAAGTCTCATAGGGAAATATCTAGATCAGGAGATCGTATTCATCGACTACAACTCAAACTTTTCCGATAGAGAGCAGAAAAGAGTACTTATTTTTTGATAACTTTTGTCAGAAAATGTTGCAGGGTTAACATAGGTGAGCTGATAAATGCTATGAGCAGCAAGATCATGCTAATCCAATTCGTTTGTCTAAATAATCAGGATTCGCTATCTTTACAGAATGCTATATAAAATAGGAGGACGGTTTGATGAGGCAAAAACTGAAAGGTTTAACTTCAATGAACATTGGCCAGCTTAACATAAAACAAGCCATACATTGGAGAGTGTCCTGGCATTCTTAAATCATGTCATAATTGCCCGAAAAATTAAGTTCCATTATTACAACTAGAATGGTTGATGAGAGAAAATGAGTTGAGGAAAAAAGAGGGTATGTTTAGTAGAAAAGTATTGATGACAGTTTTTGAAAATCCCCACGAAAGTAACGCTAAGAATTTACATGAACCAAGATAGATTCAGGTCCCATCTTTTGATTCAAGCTATAATAATGTCTAGCTCCTATCCAGTGGAATTGCTACATTTACACTGTAATTGATACAAGTAGCAATGTTAGCTAGTGTGAAATCCAAAATTTACCAACTAGTTTCCGAATTTTGCAAAACTCGAGCTGTGTGATTAAGTTGAAACCATAAGATCTTGTAGTAGGAAGGACCGTGTCAAAATACCTATTGCACACATATTGGCGCTGGATCCTATAGGAAGAGAAGATTTTTCCTTAAAGAATTCTCTTAAACCATTCTCATCATCATGTTCACCATGCAGTTTGTACACTAGTTCACTTTATAAATCATTCTCATCATCATGTTCACCATGTAGTTTGTACACTAGTTCACTTTATTTGCCATCTCAATAAACTTCTGCGATAAAGAATTAAAATATATACATATATACATGTATGATAACTTAGATTTTGTGGTCTAAACATTTAAGACATTTTATGAGTGATTTTGAAATCCGTAGTTAATATTTTACTATTAAGATTTAATAAATAGAATTGCCTCCACACTTCCACAAGGAGATGGGGATCTTATAGCAGAATTGCTGTGATTCTTTTTCATCAAATTTGTGGATGAAATATCAAAATATAAAACATCATGTGTACATGCGGCTGCAAAATTAGAGATATTAGATTTAAATCCCTAATTTCTTATACCTAAATCACATGTCACATATCTTCTTTTTCTCACATCTAAGTCTCTAATTTTCCATACTAAAAACGCCTTTGCTCTCTCGTCGAATTATATGTTTGAAACTCTTTGAGATGTTTCTCTCTTTCTAGGGATAGTAAAGTGTTGTTTTAGACTTTCTTGCAATTTTATTTTTAGAATTTTGTTCATTGTGACAACTTGCCACTTGTCACCTTTTGGTAGGCCACAATAAAACATTAAAACACAACAAAATAAGTAACAACTATAACAAAACTATGTGCCTAAATCAAAATTATCTAAAATTAGTTATGTCGTTGAAGAACAAGATCTATTCCCAACTCACCCTTGTCCCATGCCTCAAGATTGTTGAACCATACTTGAATCTCTCTTATTCCTTCATGATTTCCCTCTATAATTTGGGTACTATCAAAAACAAAGTCTCCATAACAATGAGTCTTCACTTAAAAGACAAAACAATGGCCAAAATTGTGAGAATCTCAAAAGTGTTTTGGATGGTCTAGTTATATAAAATAGTGTTTTGGATGGTTTGTTTCGGGTATCATAAGCCAATTGGGATGCCTAGTTTGTAGAAGGACCATAAGAAAATATGTAAAAAGTTCTAGATTGAAAAAAAAGGACAAAACTATTAGTATTCTATTAAAATAAGAGTTAAATTAAATGATTTACAAATGTTGAGGTTTAATTTAAATATTTTATAATATTTGAGTTTAAATTGAACATTAACAACATATTTTTTGGGAAATCATGGCGAGATTCGATCCTGGCCACAGGGGAATAATTACAAATAATTGACAATTAAATCATAATAAAGCATAAATCTTAATTCGTACCTTATTTCGAAACTTGATCATATTTTTGGTTGTATCATCTAAAATTGAATCACTTAAGCACCATGACTACACACGTGTTTGACCTCTAATGATATCTACATAACGACTTGAGAAAACTCTGCAATTGTTGCAGAGAGAGTTAGCTAAGGAGTGCTACTTTCAATAGAGCTTAAACTTATTTATAATAGGTTTTGGACACTTTAGTAATCTAATTCTAATTAAATACCAATTATACCCACATAAGATCCAATATCTCATATTGATCCTTATTTATTAAATAGCTCATATTTAATCATAAAATTTTTAAAACTTTACAATTTAGTCTAACTTGATTTAGTTCAATTTGTTAAAGAAAGTGAACAACATTTACACTTGTGATGCCAATACGGTGGGATTACTCCAAGGTTTGCTCCAACTTTAGTTTATGCTACCAACTTTGCCTTCCAAAGGAGTAAATTGTGGCCCCAGTTGAACTAATTACATGCTGTCAAAGCTGATCCATCAATGGCAGGTGGGGACTTCAACTGCATATTAAGTTCCAAGGAAGCGAAAGGCCGAAAGCAGTTAATCATTGCTCATATTAGGGAGCTCAACAATTTCCTTAGTGACGTAGATTTGTTTGATCTTTATTCAACAGGGAGAGTGTTCACTTGGTCTAATAACCAATAAGTTTGTATGTTTACCGGTAAGAAGCTAGATAGATGTCTTGTAAATCCTGTATGGATCCAGATATTCACACAAGCTGTTGTTCAGTTTGGGGAAAATTTAATGTTTGACCATGCCTATATGCATATACATAGTCTGGTGGTGGAAAGTAGGGTAGGATCACCATTTCGTTTCTTCAACGGCTGAACTCAGCTGGATGGGTTCTTGGAACTGATCCACAACTACCAGTTACTTAAGGTCCGTGGATATAAAACCTTCTAATTAGTACAGAAGCTTAAAAGTATCAGAGCTGCTCTTAAGACGTTTACAAGAAGCAAAGGCCAAGATTTGGATTTACTTAGAGCTAGACTACACACAACACAGGCTAATTACTACAACTTTCCCTAAGACATAGGCCTATGGGTTACTGAATTGAACACTCTAAAGGTTGCTGAAGTGAATCACACGTTAATACAATTGTTAATAACAATATACAACAGCACAAGAAGGGGGGGTTGAATTGTCAAAAACTTTTCGTTAAAAAAAACTTTCCGTTTATAAAACACAATATTTGTTTATATATAAACTACTGTAGATCTTGTGTAATATTGAAATTGAGAAATCGACAAACACAGTTAAGAGACAGAAAGTTTGACACAGTAATTTTATACTAGTTCACCTCAAACCATGGGCTACGTCTAGTCCTCAGATTCTCTTCTGAGATTCCACTATTTCTTCAAACTTTTACAAGTATTCTTTTCGCTGAGCCTCTTCAGGTCTCTGTACAATCA
>JAOSBM010142071.1:0-14403 GCA_027568955.1 Erythroxylum tenue | reverse complement strand
AATAAGCAAAAAAAGCTCAAAACCCTGTCACATAGAAAGAGAAACAGATGCTTAATTTTAGTAGAATGAAGCAAGTTCAAATGTTTAACTCTTAGAAGTGTCGATAGCTGATGTTAAAAGGAAGTGAACGAACCAGACTAGTTTAAAGGAGCTAACTTAATGGTGTAATATTCGATGAATTAGAATTGGGACTTTTCTTGACAAATTCATGAGGGTTTATACAATCCTTTGGATGCATAGGGGAATGAAATATTCAAAATGAAGGAAAAAATAAACAGGAAAAGGTAGAATTCATCACAATCCAGCGCTAGTGCATATATATATATATAGTGCAGAAGCAAGCCTTGAACAGAATTTGGGTAAAAAAAGAAGTCTACAACAACCTGAGGGAGAACCAAAAAGGACTGGATGAATAGAAGCCATATACTCTTGTTTGACATAAGTAATCAACAAATTAGGTAGTAGCATATAAGGGAGGAACAGAAGAAATTGCACAGGATACTAACTAAACAAAATTGCACAGGATACTAACTAAACAAAAGGAGATTGACCTGCACTTACAGATGTTCTCATCTTCTCTAGCTCTTTAGCATTTTCCTGTTGGATCTGTCGTAGGAGGGCCTCATTCTCCTCTGACATTCTGAGTCTTCTAGCTCGAATCTGAGATTGTGCACAAGCAAGAGTCTGCATGGCTCTTAGAGTGGCTGTGGCTTGTCTTTTCACAGATTGCCCCTGTATCAATGTCTTCAACCTCACCAAACCTCTCAGAGCCCGCAATGCTCTTCTTGCCTGAGAGTAAAGAGCAAGAATCTATTTATTAAATGTAGTTCATAACGCCCTAGAGAATGGTACAAAGAGGATTCAACTAGTGTTCCTTAACATCCTACAGTGTACATCTTAATCACTCAAAAAGTTTCAAAAGGAGACCAGAGATTTGCCTATAATAAGTCTTGACCAGTTGCAACCAACCAATGCAACTCATGAAGCATCAAATTATCAATGGGTAAGAGATCTGAGTACGTTGTAGTCACATTTTGACAGAATACAGCTTTCACATCCAAGAATGGTGCAGAAGATGGAGTTTAAAATGATCTTATTTCCAGCCTTTTCTTGTGAGAAAAGCAAAAACAGGATCACCAAACTACAGTAACTCCTAAATTACCTCTCTCTGTACAAGAAACCACTGTAAGCATGAATTTTCAAGTTTTTAAAGCATGTAGGATGTTATGTACCATGTATCCTCTAAATGCTGTTTGCATCCTGATTACTGCTATTTCTTGCTTTGATTTCACAGAGTAGCGTGCAACAGTTGTGAGCCGAACAACCTCAGCAGCAGCCTGGGCAGCTGCAAAACAGCTGCCTCAGCAGCTACAGCAGTGGCAATTGCCACGGAATAGGCATGCTTGCTCTAATTTTACACCTTCTAATGGAAGGGAAGGAGGAGGTGATGGTGGTGCTGCTGCTGAAGGAGGAGGAGGAGGAGCACTAACACCGAATGAAGTAGTGTGTCTTCAGAAAAGGAAGCAACCCCATTCTCGTTTTCTTTATCCGAAAGCTTCTTGCTTGATTTCGATTTCTAGTGGAACAAAAACGTTAGATAATCGACCAAAAAAGTTGAAGAATAGAAAATGACATGAAGAACATATCAACATACTAAGAAATAGGCAAATAATAAGCACACCTTGGAGGAACTGAGAGCTTTCATCAAAGCGGAGAACCAATGTCCTTTTTTCCCCATCGCCTAAAGACTAAGCGTTCTCAAGCTAAACCTGAAAATTGAATCCCAAATTAATGCAGGTCACAAGACAAAAAGAAATGAGAAGGAGAACACTGTTACATTGGAAGCATAACATAATAGATAATACAAAACCCTGTTGGCCGTTAAATCGCTCAAAACTGGAAACTACCATTAGGGACGAAACAGTTGAAGGTAATGATACGAAATTAATACTTCAGCCCTAAGAACATGTTTACGAAA
The DNA here is from genome assembly GCA_027568955.1 of Erythroxylum tenue. Lineage (NCBI taxonomy): Eukaryota > Viridiplantae > Streptophyta > Magnoliopsida > Malpighiales > Erythroxylaceae > Erythroxylum > Erythroxylum tenue. The sequence goes on along the minus strand of JAOSBM010142071.1, from coordinate 12,425 downwards.
AAAGAGAAGGTCAAAACTTTCACAGGAATAGGATCGAAGCCATAGCACAGATCTGCAACATCCACCTTCATTAACGACATTAATGAGCTTTATTTCCGATGAAGTTAGAAAGGAACATAAACCAATCAAGCCTGGTAAATATAGATACACTTCTAACCATTATGCAGTCTGATCAATAGATGGTCATTGACCCAGATGCCAAATTGGCAAGATCTTGAAAGAACACACGACCCAGCTCAAAAATTTTCAGTGATAGAAACAACCCAGAAAGGAAAAAGTACAAGAATCACCTCCAAATGAAAAAAGAAACAAACTTTTAACAAATTTATCAACCAAGGAACAACCAAGGAATTTACGAAATGTTTTTACCTATTACATGAACGGGGTTTTAAAACACCCTCTCGAAAGAGCTATCCACAGAACAGTTCATGAAAAGACGTCTTCTGTGATAAACAGATCGAGAGAGAATTGAAGACACAGAACAGATCTCGCCAACATTTCGGTAATGGAAGAACAATAACAGCTCTGGGTTAGGGTCGTTCTTCGAGTGGACCCCACTGCAAAAATGGGGCCCAACTGGATTTTAAGATTATCCCCCAAAATCAACAACCAGCGGCAACAACGACTTCATCGTTATTATCAACAACATTAACAGACAATCTTCGCTGTCCTTTCACTTTTTTTACCTTTCTCAGAAAAAAAATATTCCTTATTTTTGGGGGAAACAAAAAATTTAGAAAAAATGTTAATCCCAAAAAATAAAGTTTTCAACTTTTCAATGAAATCCATACACATTCTTGAATTTGCTATAATTAACCTGTAATTTAACCCGCCAGACAGATCATGATCGTTATTGTATATCTTCACGTACCTGCATCAAACGCGCGTAGATCACACGCTTGTGAAGAGCACTAGAGCGTCTTCTTCTTCTTCAAGCAAAGTGTAGAAAGAAAGAGACAAGTGCCATTATGGAGTCACAAACATGAAACATGACACTACACTTATTACGTACAACGGCATGTTTCTTGCTTGGTGGCGTATTGATCACATCACACGCTTCCCTCTTTTTAACATTAATCTTTTTCACAAGTTTAGTTGGGGAAAACCCTCACGAAAGTTTGATGATTGACAAAAACAAGTCCTTTCTGCATCATAATGAATCGTGGGTTTTTGTTGTAGAACCCATAAATCAGGAAAAGCTCTTTACTTGTAGCATATCAATGTCATAAAATCATCATGGTCATCGTTTCAAGGACATCTGAAACTGGAGTAAGCTGATACTTTAGAGAGCTAAACGTTTCATGGATACATGAATGCTACTTTGAATGTGAAGTTTCCTGCAAAATGAACAAAATGAAGTTAATAGTAAGAACAGTAAATCTTTTTTTCTTGTTTTCTTTGATTGCATATGGAACATGTTCTGAAATTCTTGCAGTTGATATTACTTCTGTATCACACAAGCATGGGTTGCTTCAATTTACAGAAAGAGCAGTAGCTCTTGTATGCTTAAACATCATTCCGTTCTTGATGAGAGGCAAAGTCTGAGAAGAGGAGAAAAATGAAAAGCAGAACCCAGATCATAACATTTTCTGGAAAAGGAAGAATAATCATCTTCCATGCAGGCTGTGATTGAAAAATTCTGACGATTTGCTTGAAACAGAAAATTCTCCATCTTTGCAGACTGATGTATAGATAAATCTGAGCTTGGTTAAACTTAGTTTGATCGTTAACTTTGAATTAAGGCCTTTCGATTGGACTAATATTTTATGATCTTTCAATCTGACAAAAATGGTCAAATTCAATCTATATTTTGATCGGATTGAATACTTAAGTTTGAGTAATAATTTTCTATGAAGTGAATTTGAATTTGAGTTTGAGTTTGAGTTTGAGTCTAAATTCAAATTCAATCAAATCGAATTTGATTCATTAACTTCTGATGGACTGAGCTAAATTACCAACCCCTAGAATAAACCTCTTGAAATGATTACTGCCTGATGCAAGCTATAACAAATATGTATCATTTGCTAGATTCCAACTTTCATGTTTCAATTCTGCTGAAGGCATATCTAATGTGTCTATGTAGCTTGATATAAATTTGTAAGGTTGCTCAACGTGACAAACAAAACCTATCTCTTTCAATACATTCCTTTCTTCCTCCTCAACTCCATTTTCAACTCTGCAAGTTTCTCTGAAAGACATTTTTCCAGAAAAATTTCTGACAAACTCTGAAACTAACAAACTCTACATCAGTTTCTTTTACATTCCTATGCAGAAATCATTAAGATTATTAACATACACACTTGTGGTGTGCCTTCTTAGGGCATTCTTCAAGTTTTGATGCAGTAAAAACAACTTCTTGCAGTAGAAACAATTGAACATAGCTTGACCCTTGGTTATAATTCACAACGTTAACGAAACAATGAAAACTAATGTAGCGTAAAGGGTATCAACAGAAATACAGAATCAAGCAATCAACTAAAAACAGGGCAGAGAAGATAGAGTCTTGAGTAAAATGCCTGTTTCTTGGATGACATCAAAGCAATAGGTTCTGAGGGACTGTTCCATTGGTTTCATCTATGCCATTCTTGCTCGACGGTGAGTTCTGCAGCTGCTTGTCTGGTAGTTGGAACTTGGAAGTTACCAATCGCCGTGTTTCAAAACGTCGAAAAGCAATGTCCGACATGAAACTGAAAAATCCAGCCTCCGACGCCTGTAATATAATAGATTACAAAAGCCCGTCTTGGGAAGTCGGATCATTGCTATACTCAAACTGGGCTAGACGACAACAAGCCCACAAGCTAAACTTTTCATCTCGGTATAAGCCGAATATAAAGTTCATTAATTGGGATTGTCACATTTTAAAGTTTAATCCATATATTTAGCGAAAATTAAAGTCTTTTTTTTTAATTGAGAAACTCACAGTTGCTACCTTTTAGATATACACTGGATAAATCTTCAAATTGATGCAATAGTCTGCAAATTATACTAACCGAATATTCCGTACTAGACAAGTCCTGTATGACATGGTCAATCGAAAGAGAGTAAGTAGGAGGAATTAAAGACAGGACCTTTTGATTCTATGCCTCTCTACTCTAACAACTCGATCACCCCTAAGAAGCAGCAAAATTAAAGTTGTTTAAGGCGTTTCATAGATCATTATTCAATGTAGTTGAAGTTTTATGATTGTTCATAAATCAAATAATAAAAATATATAGTTACATATCTTAATATAAAATCTTAAAAGTCAATAAATTATAAACCCTGCGCCCGGGTCCGGATCCGCATCTACACATATATGTATGTATAACTTATATGTATTCATAATTATAATTTATACAACTTCAATTATGTATTTCTAACAAAATATCTTACTTAGAAATACAAAATATCTAACAATTTTAACCCTATTCTATTTAATGTAGCTTACACATTTATGTACATTTTATATAAATATATAAACAAAATTTAATAAAACAATGTTAAAATTGAAACACGGAAAACTACTATTGCGATCCCGACAATTGTCATCTTGAGGAGAAAAGAATAGTCGGACGTGGGGCTACTGGTCAAACACACGCTTTAAGTGGATGGTAAGTTCATTACCTGACTTGTCGAGCTCTTCTAGACTAGTTTTGGTCGCGGTGAGAAAGAGCTGTCGTGACTGAGTTACAATTTTAATTTACCATAATATATTATTGTTTTATTACACTTTTTCTACTAAATGTTGGGCATTAAATTATGAAAATTTAACATCATGTATTATATTTGCATCGTTTGAGTTTTTTTTAACGGAACCTTAATTTTTATCGCATTAAATAAATCATCAATTGGTATATAAATTATTAATTAATTAATTAATTAATAAGAATATTTTGAGATTAAATAATAAATTTATCTCATTTATTATAAAATATAGTAATTACTATATTGAATAAAAAATATAGTGCTAACAATAAATTAATTTTGTGAGATTCCATATCGATTGGAGGGGAATGAAGTACGTCTTATAAAGGTACGGATATTTCTCCCTTATAGATGCATTCTCCAGAGAGAATGTGCGAGAGGAACAAAACCATGCAACCCAAGGTCCAAAGCGAACAATATCTGTAAGCGGATGATCTGAGATATTACAGCTAGTATCAGAGTTAGTTATCGGGCCGGTTGGACCGGCAGGAGGCTAGGCCTTCCTTACAGACGCGTTTATCATGGCCTAATGCATCAAATCTCATCAGAATTCTGAAGTTAAATGTGCTTGAGCCAGAGTAGTTCTAAGATGAGTGACCTCTTGGGAAGACCTGTGAAAAAGTAAAACTGTGAAGGCTTAGCTGAGTCAAGGCCTTAAACGAACAATATCTGTAAGCGGATGATCAGAAATGTTATAAATTTAGTAACAAAATGATAAATAAAAAAAAGTTTATGATCATTATCTATTGATAGCAGAGGAAAATTTTGGATTAATTTAATTCTAATTTTCCATATATAACCACTACTTAAATATGTATTAAATATAAATTATAAATAAGTTGCAAATATGGTGTTTCTTATAAATCGTAGCTATCATTTGAATATATTTCTTTTAAAAATATTTAATAAATAATATACAATAATGTTTGTTAAACTAACTAATCCAACTATGCTTAGGTTGATAGTCACTTAAACACTAGAAAAAGACCAACTTTTAGACTTTCCTTTGAAATATGAAGTTAGTTGTTGTAGAATATAAGAGTCCGTCCAAAGTTAATCGGAATCGGTCCGAATTGATCGAGTTTCGAATTAATCATTAATTTTTAAATATATTTTAAGTTTCGTGTTAAAATATATTTTTAAATTTGGCTTGAATAGGTACCTTTAAGTCCCATCAAATTTGACCCTTAAAATTTTCCAAATCCAAACCCAACCTACTCCATTCAAACTTGGTGGAAAAGTTGTATACTATAGTGCAACCTATGATCTCATCAACTTCTAGAGGATTAATAAAAATATCACAATAAGATTTCTTAAAAAAAGTTTAAATTCATTGTGATTAAACTATGCTGTTTTAATCTTAATTACTCAAAGACTTATTTGAACAAGATCGAATCAATTATTAAAAAAATATATTTCAAATTTAAAAATATTTTTAATTAAATTCAATTCATATATTTAGAATACGATCAAAATCTCTCTTTTTAAAAATTATTGCAAATGTGATTATTAAAATAATATCATTTAATATTATATATTAAAAGGAGAAAAAATAATTATTAATTATAGGGATCAAATTGATTTTTATTGTTAAATTATAAAAAATATGTTAAGTTAAAATGATTCTTTTCAAATTTAATTCGCTTTATTTTTGATTAATTCGTCTCGTCAAGTCAAATTATTGATTTAGTAAGTAAATTTCATGAACATGTGAATAATTGTGATTCATTGTACTCAAATTTTTATGATTTTTCATAAATTACATAATAACAATATATAGTAATATATCTTAATCTAAATTTTTTAAAGTTAATTAATTATAAATTATAAATCATATAGATATATAGAACTTATTTATGATTATAATGCCCTTTTTCGTAAAGTTGAACAATTATTAATTATATTTTTTGATTTTTTAATAAATTATCGGTTAAGTTACATAATTTGATTAAGATAAAGATAATAAAGTGACCCAATAAATTATTTAAATTAATAGGTCAAAAATTTAGGTAAAAAATAGGTCTGAATTAATATAGACAGGGTAAAAAATAGATCCAAAATTATCAGGTTGTGTTTAACTCAAAATTATTTTTCAACGTAATTCAAAATTCATTCTTAAGAATCTTCGGGCAACTGGTCAAACACACGCGGTAAATGGATGGTAACCGGTAAATTCGTCAGCTGACTTGTTTAGTACTTCTAGACTAGTTTTTCTCGTGGTGAGAAAAAGTAGCCGCGACTGAGTTACAACTTACAAGGTTAATTAATCATATTATATATTAATGCTTTATTACACATTTTCTACTAAACTTTGAGCATTAAATTATAAAATTTAACATCATCTCTTAAATAAATTATTTACCAAACTTACGCGTAGCATATAAATTATAAAATCTAAATAAAATATTAATAAGTCAAATATTTAAAATTAAATAATAAATTAAACTTAATTGATATTGTTATTCATTTCTTGCTACTTTATTACAAAATTTTAATAATTATTATATTGAATCAAAAAAAATATATTTTTTGATTAAAAGGAAATACAAAACACTACAGATAACAAAACTAGTCTAGGGCGCGACTCTCCGACCTATCCTCGAAGAGGATGTGTTGACACCCGAAAGATGCAGTAGTAAAAAAGGTAACCCCTACACCACCAGAAAGAATAGCTCGAGAGACAAAGCTAGTCATTAAAAGTGTTACTCTCTCGATAAACATAACGATAAATAACTGTTTAATTCCTTGTGAATCAAACCTAATAAAAAGTTACATTCTATAGGCACAATCGGATAGAAAGTAACTGTTTCCGTTTTCATTTATCACCCCAAACTATCTATTTATCCATTAAGAATAGGGGAATTCATCACGACGCAACCTATGGTCTTATCAACAAACTTCTAGAGGACGGAGACAAAAAAAAAATATCACACCGAAGTTTTTTCAAACATAGAAGTCATTATCTTTTTTAATTCGGGAGGCCCTTTTGGTCTTCTCCTTGCGTGTTTAGACCCTTTTTCTTCTTCATCGTCTCTTAGTTGTTCTTTTTCACCAATACACGGAGTATACGAGGGGGTTGAAAATAGGTAAAAACTAAAAACAGATCAATTACTTATAAGACTAGGTAAGCTTATGAAAAGCCCGTACGGATAGCTCATTTCGTCGTTGGAAAGGAAATTAGATACAAGATATCTGGTTCTGAGTTTCGACAGTAATAATATGAGAGTTAATCTAATGTGGTAATTTCTTGTGCGCACTAAATATTGGGATGTTCTTTTGAGAAATTAAATAAAATCAGACCATGATTTACCCCTTTATTATTTTGTCAAGCTGAAATATGGAGACATCTAGAATGAGCGATTCTACCTTTTAAATACAAGGTAAGCTTATGAAAAATAAAAATAAAAATTACCACAATTTAGAATTAGCATGCAAGTCAAATATATGTTTAATTAAATAAAATTATTTATTTATATATAACTTAAATAATTTGTTTTGAAATTTCTAATTTTCTGGAAGTTTCTACGAGAAGGGGAATTTATCAATGCATTAAACTAATAAGTACAAGAGAGAAACGACGACGAAAGAGTCTATACTGATCAACATCCAGAACTAGGACGGGACTTATTATTATAATAATAAGGTTAAAAACTTAAAACAACAACTTGATACGATGTTTATGTATATGGGAAGCCAAAGGAGAAGAAAGAATAGTCCAAACACGCAAAAACTGACTAATGATTGTACGTCACCACTCACTAGAAGCCAATTGCTTTCTTTAATGCGCGAGCCTTTCTCAGTAGGACCAGAAATTTAAGAAGCATCTCATATGTGGCTGCCCAATGCACAGGGCCTCAGATTTTTTGGTCCCAAAAATTGTGTACTAATTTTGTCTCATTTGATCCCAATTATTTATTTTTATGGAACTCATATAAATGAATGGTTAGGATCAAGTGGGACGGAGTTGGTACACAATTTCTGAGACAGAGGATCCCATCCCAATGCATGGCCTCAGATCCTCTGTCCCAAAAATTGTGTACCAACTCTATCCCACTTGATCCCAACCATTCATTTTTATGGGACCCACATAAATGGATGGTTATGATCAAGTGAGACAGAGTTGGTACACAATTTTTGAGACAGAGGATCTCATCCTAATGCACGGTCTCAGATCCTCTGTCCCAAAAATTGTGTACCAACTCTGTCTCACTTGATCCCAACCATCCATTTTTATGAGACCCACATAAATAGATGGTTAGGATCAAGTGAGACAGAATTGGTACACAATTTTTGAGACAGAAGATCCCGTGTGCCACGCTTGATACCATCCGTCCATTCATTGTCTACTCAATCACAAGTTTTAAAATTTATGATGTTTTGATTTTTTTAAATTAATATTAGAATTTTTAAAATATTATTTTTATTGATATAATTAATAAATATATACCTATGTGATATTTAGCGAACAAGTGGGATAATAAAAATAATTTATAATTTGATTTATACAAAATTTAATAAATTAATTATTAAATTTAAAATTATTTCATTTTTAATCCAAAATGTAGAAACCTTTAAACATAATTGATTAAAATATATTATTTGTAATTATTAATTAGTTTGAACTCATTATTTAGTTTTAAATTATTACTTTATTAAGTAATTTTTAAAATAATTTAATGCTCTTTACAATATATCATTTAAAGTTGTATTTATAAAATACTTTACTATCAAATATTTGATTCACCAATATCTAATATTAAATAAGAATAAGAATATTACGAAATTTCGGACTGGGTATGGCGATGAAATAAGAATAAGAATGCTTCTATTATCATCTTAATCAAACCAAACTACTCTCTAAAGCTCTGTTTTAAAAATTGGACCGGATCAGTCGGCTATCCGGTCTGATTCACTCTTAAAAATTGATTCTCAATTAAATTAGTGAGAACGGTCAAAACCATTCAATTGACCGGTCAAACCGGTTCAATAAATTTTTTATTTTTATTTTTTATATTATTTGGTATTTTTGTATTTTTTATTATTAATAATATATATAATTAAATATAATTGTTACATAATTATAACGTCACACCGATTCGACTGGTAGTTGAACCGATCGAACCGATCAAATCGGTGATCAATAAAACTTTCGGTTCGATGTCTAATATGAATTTCAAAACACTGCTCTAAAGCAATTATATAAACCCTTTATTAGAAACTCAACTATCTCAATTGTTTCTTAATCAAGTTGAGTAACATTAATCTCTAAATAAAAAATTAAAAAAAACAGAGAGAAAAGAGAAAGGCATCTAGATAAGCTAATGTTTGTCCAAGACCGCCTGCACTTCTAGAACTTCTTCACCTTACAACATCACCTTTTGACCTTCTTGGCTTCTCTATATATATGCGAGTATTCTTAGGCCACTTGATTCAAACCCAGTTCCTGTTTTGTGCTTTGATCTTCATTCCTGTGTGTTTTTTTTACTCTGGAAAATCAAACTACTCATCAAATGGTTGTGACCAAGCAATTCAAGGTTGACGAAGAACGACGTGGCTTGCAGGATTTTGATGACAAAGAAGATGATGCACTCTCGCTCTGTGATCTTCCTCTGAACAGCAATTTTTCTGACTGGAGTGAGTTCTCTGATGATTACCAGAGCTCTTCGTTTGATCCTGATGTGTTTGAGTTCTTCAGTGAAGACTTCGCCTCTGCTACTAAACCTACTGATAACATCATCTTTTGTGGCAAGCTGATACCTTATAAACAAGCAGTACAGAACCATGAAAAAGAAGTGGAACCCCAGATCGAGTCAAAAAAAACCAAGAAGAGCGGTATCTTTCGTTGGAAATCAAGAACGTCTCTTTCGAAGAAGAATGGAACAAGGAGTTGTAAAGCTTATAAAGACAAGACCTTGTCGAATCAGGAAACAGAAAATGGCGGATGGGACACTGATTGTAATGCTGATAAGTACGATTTTAAGATTAAGAAGGCTTCGGTTTTGGCTACGCCAATCAAGTCCAGGAGATGGCATGTTCTTGCATTTGGAGTGGGAAGAGCTCCGGCGAGGATGAGACTAAACGACATTAAAAACAGGCAAAGCAGGAGAAACCCATCGGCGAAATGCGGTTCTGATCAACCCGATGTGATTCAAAATCGTAAGAGAAGCCATGGAAAAAAAGCTAAGAGCTTGTGGAGTTTGCTCAGGATGTTGAGTCTGAAGAGTCACCCTGCAAATAACATAGTCGTGAAAGCTTCAGTTGGCTGCTTTCCCCTGTAATTAGAACCAGTTAATGAATGTGTATCAGAATTAGCTTATCATTAACATGTAGTAGGGATTACCACTGTTACGAATCTTCTCAGAAATCACAGACTTTCTTGTGTAAGAACCATCTATATGTTAGTTTGATCATGAGTTATCACAAGTTTTTGAGTGTTTCTGACAAAGGCCTCACAGAGGCTTGCAGATTTTCAGGGATATAAAACCATTTTGTCACATTCTCTTCTACGTAGAATCTTATGCACTTAATTAACTATGTTTACATCATTTAAAAGTCAAAATCTCTAACATGGATCAAATAAATTCAATATATATCAATTTTTAAATAAAATATTAATTAAGTTATGAATTAGACTAAGAGTATTGGAAGGCCTAGCCTTGCTACAAGCAACGTGTTTAGTACTTGCTGCAAGTTTTACGAGGAAGTTGCCTAGCAGTCTCTTCTTATTCAACCAATCTGTAGGGTCATATGTCCTTAAACTGAGACATCTCTAGAAACTGTACTTGGTCAACTTTGTGTACGTTTTGCCGAACTTCAGCAACCTACTCCTGTGTCTCAGGTCACAAAGCACCAATTCAAAAATGGCTCCGCTACCAAATGCATCTCAGACTACCAACTTTAAAACAGTAGCATTGAGAACGGGTTGGATAGGGTTTGGAACTATGGATTTAGTCCAAAAACTTTTTAAAATAAGTTCTGAGTTTGATTAGAATCTGTTACTGTTTACAATTGGCAATAAGTTGAGTCAAATTTGAACAAATATGAAATCAAACATGATTGGTGTTGATGGTTTAGTACTCTCATCCCTTAATCAGTACTCTCATCCTTTAATCAAAGGTCTCGAGTTCAAATTTTGATAATAGAGAAATTTATTTGGCTAACACTTTACCCTTTACAGACTGACACGGACAAAATTTAGACAAATATGAAATGTTGGCTTGAATTTAAGCTTAATCAAATTTTAAAAGCTCATTAAAATTATCTAATCATCAAAATACAAAAACGGCATTATGTTGATGCATATATGAAAGAAGTGTACAATTTAGGTGGGATCGGACGGCGAAATCAAATCTCGAACTTTATTCGAAACCCGATCAACCCAAAGCAATGGGTGAGAACTTGAATTTGATCAAACTTCATTAGCTTAAAAGTAATTATTTATCATAATACAAAATAATATTGTTTTGTTATTACATTATTTGTATTTGAAATAAGTTCAAGTTTGAGACTGACCTGAGGCTGTAAATTTTGAGGTTGAACTTAATCTGAACTTCAAAAAAAAGTCTAAACTTAATTAGAAGTTTACATTTTTTTTTTAAATTTGAACTCGATCCAAAGTCAGATCAATTCGAGTCAAATCTAATTTTTTTTTATTTAAACTAAAGTAAATTGAGTTTCGATTGTTTTACCATTCCGATTAGTGCTCGAATTTTTTCCTATTTTTTGAACTTTAAACTAAGTTTAGAATTTAAAAATCTTTTAAATTTATATATGATAAACTGAAACAAAATGTCAAATCTAATCACATATGGGACTTGGAAATTTAATTGATAGCGATAAAAGCCTAACCAAATGAACAGTATATCCTTAATGAACTTCATAACCAATCTGGAATCAATCCGTTACATTAAGGTTGTCTCTTTATTAATTAGGCCAGCGTGTTGTTTTGTGACAAAAGTCAAATTTGTGGTGATATTGTTTACTTTGTTGGCAAGCTTCTTCTAGAAAATTGACTTTGTAGAATTAAATACAAGTGAACATCAAAGGTGAGTGAAACACGTATTGAGTTTTGTCTAATTATTTTAATGCATATTATTATATAAATAAGTGATAAGAGTTATGGTATAATTTTAAAAATGAATTATGTTAAAATGATTCTATACAAATTTAATAATTTTAATTTTAATTTTTTCTCATTTATACAGTTATTTGTTTATTGTGTGAATCTAATATAAACTAGTTAGGATTAAGACTGCGTACTTTTTGATCTCTTGAGACTATGCATAATGCATTAGCGAGATTCTTACTAGGATGTTGTTGTTTTTTGTTGTTGTGTTATTTTTTTAATATCACAAGATATTTTAAAACATTTTAAAATAATAAAATATATCTTAAATAAATAAATATGGTTAAGTAAAGATGAAAAAGGTTAAATGCATTTAGGATGCACATGATATAATATCTTACTCATTAAAAAATATTTTAAAACAAATTTGTAATATTAAAAATATAAAAATTCACCATTAGAAAAAGATAAAAAATTTGTTGCATATTTAGGGACAGTTTAGTTCTACTTCTGTTTTTCTGTTGTAATTTTCAGTTTTTTATTTCAGATTTTCTTTCAAATAAAAACAAAACTACGTTTGGTTGTTAATGTTAATGTATTTATATTTTTATCACTAATAATAATTACATATTAGATAAAACTTAAAGATAAATTATTTTTAATTAAATAAATTTAT
>JAOSBM010142022.1:0-14418 GCA_027568955.1 Erythroxylum tenue | reverse complement strand
CATCCGACCTCCAAACGAGGTGATTCTTGGACCCTTAGTTTCTTAAGACATATATCTTATTCTCATAAGAATTTGGTAACATATGGAGTTAAATTGAGGAACTTTGCTCTAATGCAAGTAATTCACGATCAAGTCTAAGTACAGGTGTAAGTCTCCGCCCAGTCGGGCTCCGGAAACGGGGTCCGACAACTAGAGCAAAAATGATGACTAAAATACCGAAGTATACTCAATGAACATTTTTCAACTGCATTTTCCAGCTTTTAACTCCTAAAATTTCTCATACAACGCATCTTGTAACTAAACTATCTTTTCTATTTCTTTTTAATTTCATAATTTCTCATTTTCTTTATACATGAATAATTGCCAATAATTTTTCATTTAACAGTCCTAGCTTCCATGAAAAGTTCGAGGCCCAATATTTAATCTATAGTTCATTATACCATAGAAATTTCACAATTATGTTAAAATCTTTCTTAAGGCTATTAACATCTAAACCAAGGTTGATTGATTGAAATCTCTTTCTAATTAAAACCTTAGAATTGCATTAAGAGACTTTCACTGTTAGGTTCGACCACAATTCGGGAGAATTATATCTACCTATCTCTATATTTGCATGTAACTCCTTTCAATTATACTAGATCTAATTCATAATTGATATGAATTACATGAAATCACAAATGAATCAACATGGTGGTAATAATATTTCGAGAATAATTAATAATAAATAATTGAATCTTAGTGAAACTAAAGAATAAATTAAATTAAAATAAAATCATTTTAAGGTTTGTTTTGATGTTCATCTAATCTAAGTATCAACAAAGGTTAAGCTCCTAATCATAGCAGAGATAACATCAAAACTAAAGAAAAAACATAAATCAAAAGAAACATGATAAAATCCTTTTTAGTCTTCATGATTGACAGCAGGTTGTAGTGCTAGTCAAAATAAAATAACTAGACAACTACTATAACAGTGGTGAGTCTAGGTCGATCCCACAGAGAGTATGTATAAAGTTGTTGAAATCAAATTAATCGGTGTTTAGGTTAAGGGGGTTTTTGGATTTTGGAAATAAGAAAATAAAAATAAAACTAGACTAATAAAAAAATTAAAGAAAACATGCGAAAATGATAGAAATGGAGAATTCTGTAGGGACTTGGTTCTTTGGTTCAATCTCAGCCTACCCCCTAATTAAACATATTTCATTGATTTGTTGTTCTCAAACCTCTCCTAGCAACTATTAATTGTGGGTTAATAATTAACCTGAGTTTTCCCTTAAGTAGGGTTTAATCAAGATATGATTGTTAATTAAACCTAACCACCGAATGACCTAGGATACGATCTCTAGATTTAATTAGGTAGTAGCATTACGAATTAGAAAAACTGATTAATCAAGGCAATAACCACATACGATGTGTCATTTAACCTAGGTCATGTTATCCCTAATGATTACGAATCATTAGTCACTACACATGAATTTCAACATAACAATTACAGATTATGTCAAAATTCTAGCAATGGATTTACAAATAAATGATTTAATGAACGCATTAAAATCATCTTTTCACAATACCTATTCAATCAACACAAGATAATATAATCAATTCCTAATGAGAGAAAGAAACAACAAAAATAAAGAAATACACTTAACCCAGGTTGTCGGCGTCGATGTTACCTTCGAATCGGCATCGGGACGTCTAACCCGTCACAGGTCTCTCTTAAGAAAATGCCTCAGCCCCTATGAAAATTTTCCCAGCCGAAACCCTTGTAGCACCTCCTCCTCTTTTCTACGCAGCTACTATTCTATTCTCTCTTGATGTGACAATTTAATAAGCTTGGCCACGTATATTATTCACTTATTAAAACCTCCACTGCTTCCACTAAAAACGTCTGCATTTCTTAGATGAAGAAGCAAAATGTAATGCAAAAGCAAGGAGCAACTAGGAGAAATGACCCAGCAGCTGGGAGACGTCTCCTAGCTGTTGCTTGCTTTTGCTAGTTGCTAGTCGTTTTTGCTAGTTGCTCCTTGCATCTGCAGTGTGTTTTGCTCCTTCATCTGCTATCATTTTGCTTCATTCTTCCAGCAACCTTTTGCCTTCATTTAATTCCATAAAACATGTTGCATGGGCTTGCATAGTCTATGCACAACAACAACTTTGATTAATTTTTGTTTCTATTTTTCTTGTCTTATAATTTTCTTCTTCTTGCTCCACAAAAGCAAGTGAAAATTAATCTTCGAAAATTAAGCAATTTCATGTCAATAATCATTAAATGTTAAGGAATAAATTCATAATCGATTAAGCACCTATCAATTTTCCTCACACTTAGCTTTTGGCCGTCCTCGGGCAAGACATTAAAATTAAGCTCAAAGACCAAAAAAAAACATTTACTCAATTCCATATGTTCCAAAAATATATAATCATAAGCAAATATTAATGACTTTCAAAAATAATAGTAAGAAGTCAACATTCCAAGCTTTTACTCATGATCAATCAACATTTATTATCTTCAAAAACTGAGCAATCTAATGGTAGACTCAGAAATGTGTTTAACTAAAATATATCCACAGGTACAGTCAACACCATTCTTGATCATAACAATCTACAACTTTACATATCGTTTCATTTTTCTACCACTAAAATTCACATGCAAAATCATGAATCAAAGGACTTTTCAAGGTTGTAATGTGGGTAAAGGTAAGGTGAGATGTATTTGGGTTAAGTAACTTGAAAGCCATTAAGCTAGTGAAACAAAACAGCACTCAATGTGACATCAAGTGCACAAGTTAATACTCATACAAAACTGGGTATCGTCAGTTATGACGAATGCAACACTTATATTTCATAACTCATTTAAGCTCTCATGTACAAACCACATGAAGCATATACTAATCCGAAGGAATCACTTATACAATTTATGCCAACAATACATTGAAGCCACGAGAGTGAACGTTCCAAGCCAACATCTAGCTCATATTCAACATACTCAAATAACACATTCATTATAACTCTAGGAAGATGCAATAATTATGAATAACTTTGCAAACTCTTATGCACTTCCTCCTTGATAAATTTATTTAAACACTTTTTTTCATTTTCTTTCTTTCTTTCATTTTCTTTTCTTTTCTTTTCTTGTAGTTTTCTCTTTTGTTTCTTTCTTTCTTGTCTTTTTTAACATTAAAAGAAAATACATTAACATATGAATTTCAATGATAAGACATAACAAAACATCCCAACATTAACCAACCCACACATATGTACACCCACACACTTACACTTTTGTACATCCACAAACTAACCAATCACAAATGCTCTACTAGCTTTATGAATTAGATAAGACATTTGGTTATGTTTAAAAGTATAAAATGTGGTTTATACAAAAGGAAAGGTATAAAGCTCAAAGGGGTTAACAAGGAAAAAACAATGTCAATAGGCTAGGCTATTTGGTTAATATAGTTCGGAAAAAAAGAATGCCTAATCATTTCTATGTTAATGCTTGTGATAAAAATATGGTCTCAAATAGAAATTTAAAGCAAAATCAGGATGTACAAGTCATGAAGGTCACACATTATCAAAAGATAATGAGACTGAAATGAAGGTGTCAGTCTAATAAGGCTCAAAATCTTACCAGCTTTGTTTACCACTAGTCACTACTCTTCTTAAAGTAATGCATATCGATCAATCACAAGAGTAAAAAATACATGCTAAAGTTACTATGAAATTCTATAATCAATTCACACTATAATCATGGCTATATAATCCCAGAAGCAACAAAAAATGAGAAAATGTTTGTTTGTTTGTTTGTTTTATTCTTTCTCTCATTTTGATTGAAAACTTAAAACAAGTAAAAAAAACAAATTCAAAAATACATATGCATATAAAAAGTAATACGGAAATGTAAAGAAAATAAATTCACTTCCCTTGGGTTGCCTCCCAAGAAGTGCCTTTGTTTAGAGTCGTTGGCTCTATTCCTTCTTCTCTTCATATGACAAAATTGTTATCTTCTGGTACTACAGTTAGTGCCACTTCCACGTAGGGTTGTTCCAGATAGGGCCTTAGTTGAACATCATCCCCATTCAACGCCTTCCCTATCCTTAGATTCTCAATCTCGATTGAGTTCATACACTCCGAAAAGATCTTAAATGTCTCTTCTCCTTTTTCTTCCTCATTTAATTCCTCCAATCTGCTATGTAAAGGTGAAGAGTCATTCTCAACAATAAAATGGAACTCAATACTTACCTCAAGTTAAAAGATATGTCTTTTTCTACTTCGAGCTCCTCCTCTGCTTCTTCTACACAAGTAACTCCTTGAGTAATGCTCTCAAAATTCTCAAGCTCCACATCACTTTGTAAGGTTTCCGCACCAACTTCCATTGGGTATATCTCAAGTTGATATGGCTGCTCCTCTTCCATTTGTGATTCTACATAGCCGATCCTCGCTGCCATCTCACCCATTTAGCTTGCCAAGTTCTGGTTTCTAGACGTTATATGCCTCATTTCTTGCTAGAAATGTTGGGTATTCTATTGAAGTTATTGCATTCCCTGTTGAAATTGAAGATTGTTAGCAATCACAACATTCATCAATTCTTCTAGAGATGTACCTGAGTTTTGACAAGAAGCTTTTGGTCCACATGGGAATTGCTATATGTCCTGCAAACCTTCATATAAGTAATTCTAATGGTTATCCCATCCATAACCAAAGTTAGGTTGATCAGTCCAATCTTGGTTATAGGATTGAAGTAAGAGTTAAAGAAAAAATTACTTCCATTCATAAAAATTTAAAAAAAAATCACAAACACGAAATAGAAAAATGAAAGGATAATGAAATAACTGAAAAGAAATCAATTACGAACAAATATATACAAAACACCAATTAAAATCACAAACAAAAACTAAAACACCACACTCCCCGATAACAGTCAAAATTGACAACGCATTGTAACGCTAGTCAAAATAAAATAACTAGACTACTACTAAAGTAGTGGTAAGTCTAGCTCGATCCCACAGAGAGAGTGTGTAAAATTGTTAAAATGAAATTAATCGGTGTTTAGGTTAAGGGGGTTTTTAGATTTTGGAAATAAGAAAATAAAAATGAAACTAGACTAATAAAAACAATTTAAAGAGAACATGCAAAAAATGATAAAAGTGGAGAATTTGATAGGGACCCGGTTCTTCGGTTCAATATCGGCCTACCCCCTATTCAAACATATTTCATTGATTTATTATTTTCAAACCTCTCCTAGCAACTATTAATCGTGGGTTAATAATTAACCCGAGTTTTCCTTTAGGTAGTGTTTAATCAAGATACGATCGTTAATTAAACCTAACCACCGAATAATTTAAGATACGATCTCTTGATTTAATTAGGCAGTAACATTATGAATTAGGAAAAACTGATTAATCAAGGAAACAACCACATATGATGCATCATTTAACCTAGGTCATGTTATTCATAATGATTACGAATCATTAGTCGCTACACATGAATTTCAATATAGCAATTACGAATTATATCAAAATTCTAGCAATGGGTTTGTAAATAAATGATTCAATGAATGTATTAAAATAATCTTTTCACAATACCTAATTCAATCAACATAAGATAACATAATCAATTCCTAATGAGAGAAAGAAACATCAAAAATAAAGAAATATACTTAACTCAGGTCGTCAGCGCTGATGTCACCTTTGAACCGATATCGGGACGTCTAGCCCTTCATGGGTCTCTCCAAAGAAAATGCCTTAGCTCCCATTAAAATTGTCCCAGTCGAAACCCCTGTAGTGCCTCCTCCT
Organism: Erythroxylum tenue; assembly: GCA_027568955.1. Lineage (NCBI taxonomy): Eukaryota > Viridiplantae > Streptophyta > Magnoliopsida > Malpighiales > Erythroxylaceae > Erythroxylum > Erythroxylum tenue. The sequence continues at coordinate 8,632 of JAOSBM010142022.1, read as the reverse complement.
CTTTTCTGTCACTGTTACTGTTCTATTCTCTCTTGATGTGACAATTTAATAAGCTTGGCCAAGCATACTGTTCACTTGTTAAAACCTCCGCTGCTTCCACTAAAAACATCTGCATTCACGCACAACGTTGTCTGAATGAAATGCAAACGTGAGACGTCTTCGAGTTGCTACGTCTAGTTCACGATTCAATCTTGACCATCATCTAAATGTGAACAATCAGTGGTCATGTTGTTCTCATACCTCTCTTTGAAACTATTAACTGTAGATTAACAATAAGCTTAGTTAATGTCAATTATCCCTTAAGTTGTATCTATTTAAAACAAACTTTGTAATTAGGTCTAATTATTAGACAACCAAGAATAAGCGCTCTAGATTTGGTGACATTATATAATAGGAGAATAGGTTAATCTAATTAAAAACCATATAAGCTCGACTCATTTAACCTATGATATGTTATCCCTAATGATACTCTATCATTAGTTTACCATAAATGAATCAGAGTAACAATTATTATGTATTGCAATCTAGATTTTGGAAATGATTCCATACATGAATAGTCTAGTAGGCCTATCTAAATCAATCATACATAAATTCAAAACATTAAACATATAATAATATATTCAATCCTAAAATGAGAGTTAAGAACAACATCACTAGCTTAATTAATCCACAAACATATTTATCAATCTCGATATCCCTTTTGAATTGGAAAGATGAAATTTAGCCCCTCATAACTCTCCAAAGGGAAAGGAATCCGCCTCCTTTTTAGTCTCTAATCTCGTCATGCCCTTTTTGTCCTCTTAAATGTCATTTTATACTTAAAAGTAAGGTTGCGTAATAATACACAGTCAGCTACGCGGGCGTATAAGTGACCTTATGTGTTAATTTTTTGAAAAATTGTGAACATAGATGTTTGTAGTGAGCTACATGGCCAATATACATGGCTATATAAGTCCCTTCATAGTCATGTAGGTTACAGGGCTACTTGAAACTTAATATTCATACTCTTACATGCTTCCATGGACTTACATAGTCCTATACACGATCGTCTATGTCATATACATGGGTGTGTGCACCTCTACATAGATGTGTAAGTTATAATGACTCCATTTCTTACATTCCTTATCCTATTTTCACCCTAAATCATCTCCTTTTTTTATTTTCCTAAGGAAAATAAGATCGGACAATGATAGAATGACATTAAGGAAATGTTTTTAACTCATTTGGTTCTTGTTCCTTTAACTTGTTCCTAAAAAATTATGAACCAAAATAAGTATGTTAAGCCCAACAAAATATTAATCACTAAATAATAGGAAGTAAATATACAGTCAATTAAACAATTATCAAGTTCCCCCAAGATTATTTTTGACCATCCTTGGGCAAAACTAAATATTAAACATAAAAGCAAAGCGCTTCCTCCTTTTGCTTATTTCCTAAGAATAGATAGTCAAAAAAGAGAAGAGGAAAATTTTTTTGAAGCCATGTAAATAATTAAACATTTAATTCTTTTACTCATTATCAATCGATAATCATTCCCTTTAAAACTTGAGCAATCTAGGGGTAGACTTTGACAATTTGTATTTAAAAATAAGATAAATCTACATGCACACTTAAATACTTTTCATGATTAAGACATTCCACGACTTTGCACATTTTTTCAGCTCTCCACCACCAAAAAATCACTTGCATAACCATGAATCAAAGGAATTTTGTAGGCTGTAATGGGCTAAAGGTTATAGGGAAAAGTATTTACATCATATAGTTCAAAAGCAATTGTGTAAGGCCCCAACATATACCCTGGAAGTATTATAATATTTCTAATATGTATTAAGAAGTAAACATAACGAATTAAGTGCATCTAAGTATAGTAAGAGACATAATGGCACTTAATGTAAAACCTGGGTAAATGGGTAAATTATTCATTTTGATATGGACATACATACCTAGACGTGAAATATGGATGAGAATGAAATTAATTGATGAGATTATATGCTAATGTGGTAATTAAAGGAAGAAGAGGGACCAATGTGCAATTTTTCTAAAATCAACTCATGGACTAATTGAATTAAAGCATATGTGACCAATAGCATTAAAGCATGTATGACCAATAAGATTAAAGCATGTGTGTCCAATAGAATTGTAACACATGGTCCAATAGAATTATAACACATGGTTCAATAGGATTGTAACATGTGGCCCAATGGGATTGAAACATGTGTCTAAGACTAGTAAATTCATGAGGGGAGTAGAAGAGTGGGGAGAGGGACGTGTATGTAGGGCAGAATTTTCTCTTCTCATCTCCTCTCCATTCCATCTCCTTAATCACATCATTTTGCATAAGGAATCAAGCTAAGCCTAGGTGAAAATCAAGGTCAAAGTTATGGTTTGTTTTCTCATCCTCATCTTTCTTACTTTACCCATGAAGAGTTCAAATTATAAGGTTCAAATTGGGATTTGAGAATTGTATTTGTGGTGCTTCTAGTTGGTGAGTCGAGCAAAGCCAAAGGGGAAGAGAAGGAAGAGTGCTAAAAGAAGAGCTAATTGGCAAATGGCAAATTTCAAGGTCTAATTTCTTTTTGTATGTATGTTTGAATGGATAAAAATATTCATTTGGATGTGGAATGGTTTTTGGGATTATGCCTCTGTGTTATTTTGGTGTTATCTTGCATAGAATTGGTTGAATATGACAAGAGAGGATTATGTAGTGAAATTTCGTCTAAGGTTTATTGAACCAGACAGATTGTTTGGATCAAAACTTATCCTATAGAACTCTAAATTGGGTGATTTTAGTTTCATATGAAAACTAAGACATAGAAATAGAAATATCTAGTAGAGACTCTGACTTAATTCTAACTTTATGACACTGGGGATTGAGATAGAAAATGGTGACCTGATACTGCCCCTATTTTGGAGCAGCTTGTGATGTTTGGTTTGTATATCATGATTTAGAAGCTAATATGACTTGATTTTTCATGATTGGGAAACTAGAGAAATAGGGGAACAAATATTTAGAAGACATAAAAACCAAATTCAAACTTTTTCTGTATGAAAATTTCATACAAGTGGAGGTATAAATTCTGGGCAGGGGACACGATGGCAAGGAAATTGCACTATATTGAGTTTGTTTCATTTCTGATTTTAACCGAATCATATCTGAACTTTTTTAATGTGTATGAAACTTTTGAAACACCTAGAAATAAATGAAATATGACTTAGCATATGTGAATTGGGTGATTAAACTTTGGAATTTAAGATTGAGCATAATGTAAGCTAAAATTTACATGTACATAATTGATTTGTATGCATATTTATCATCTATATGTGTATGGTATGATTATACAAGTGTGATTTTGATACCCTCCTAATGGTGGTAAGTTGTGACTCGCATGTATGAACACAAATACAGATTTTATGACTTGAAATATGTATCATATGATTTGTTAATATATGAATTATGAAATTGACATATGGTTAAAGGAAATGTTATAGTGCCTGCACTATTGTCTTGGTGGTAGATAGATAGGCATGCCTATACGATTACAGTGTAGCTGCTACAGTTTCACACCAATGGTGTCTTCATTTTAAGAATATAGTGTCTCCATAGTTCGATGCCTTTAGGTATCCACAGTTTGATACTTTCAAGTATCGACAGTTTTAGCATCTTCGGATATCTACAACTCCTGTTATCCATACCTACGGGAATTTGCATGCCTGGCATAGAAAGTAAAGTAAATATTTATAGATAAGAAATACAACATTAGGACATAAATAATTGGTATTGATGAGCATTTGCATTAGTATTAATGAGTATTGAATATCAATGTTTGGTTCACGAATGTGAATTTATGGTATATGAGTTGTGATATTTCTGAATGTGTGTGCTTGGTGGATGACTGCTATAAATGGTCATCCAAACTAAGTGTTTCCCCACTAAGCTTTCAAGCATAGCACGGGTGTTAATCCGTGTAGGTCCAGGTTATATGAGGGAGGTACAAGGAAGATTTACAGGATCCAAGGCCAGCAGCTAAGAGTAAAAGTCCTTTGGAATGTGTTTTGGTTTAAGATGATTGTACATATAAAAGAGTAAAGGAAATTGTACGTTTTCTTTTTGGATTATCATGTAAATATAAAGATGTACTTTTAGATGATAATGTTAAGTGATTTGAAATTTTGTAATGTGTATATGTATAACATTGAATAGAAATGTATGTAGAGGAAATTGGTTGCCATTTATGTGAGTGGTGTAGATTTCGTATAGGGGGTGTTACAAATGGAGTATTAGGTACAGAAATTAACGTCCAATTAAAACTGGGTACCGTCAGCTATAATGAATGCGAAAATTCTATTTCATAACTTAGATTCAAGCTTTCACACCACAAACCACATAAAGCACAAGGAATTAGAAGGATCGCCCATAAAAACAATGATGAACAATACATTATAACCATAAAGATTGACTTTTCATAACAACTTCTCCCTTATTTGCATCATAATCAATTAACCTATTTGGTACAAATTTATGAGGAAAGACTAACATGCATTACTTTGAAAAAAAAAAGATTTTCATCCTCAATAACCTCTTATCTTTTATTCTCTTTTTCTTTTTTCTGAATAGAGATAAAAAAATTAAAAGAACTACATCAATTATGGAATTTGTTGATAAGAGATAGAAATCAGATTCCATCAACTATAACCAACCTACATATATGCACACCCCCAAACTTATACTATTTTGCATCCACAAACATCAGTAATCACTACCATCTTTAAGGCTTGGGTAAGACATTTTGTTTGTTAAGTTAAGGACTTGTAATATGGTTAGCACAAAAAAAGGTTAATGAAGCTCAAGGGGCTTAACAACAAGATAAATCATGTCATCAGGTAGGCTATTTGGCTAATGTAGTTTATAAAACAAAGAATGCCTATATCATTTCCATGTTAATGCATATGATTTAAAAAAAAAAGGTGTTTTCGAATAGAAAATCAAGGCAAAGTTTAGATCTATATGTCACAGAGGTCACACATGAATAAAAGACAATGAGACTGATATGGATGTGTCAATCTAAAAGGCTCAAAATCTCACTGGCTTATGTCTACCCACTAGTTACTACTCTTTTAAAGAAAATGCATATCGACCAACCACAAAAGTAAGAAGATATGCCAAGTTGCTATGAATTTTTCAGTTGATTCTACTCTTTAATTATAACTACATAATCTTAGAAGCACTAAAAAAGGAGAAATTTTTTGTTTGCTTGTTTTAACATGTCAAAAGAACTTAAACATATAAGAAACAAACTTAAAATCACACATAATATTAAAAACATGATTAAAAAATTAAAAAGCATACATAATAAATAAGATCTCCAACTCCATAATTAAAACTTACATTGTCCCCATTATAATATTAAATGTAAGAAATGAAATATTTAACAAAAACAACAAATGAAAAAATTTAAAAGAAAAGGAATAAACTACCCTTGGGTTGCCTTAAAAGCGACACGTTGTTTATTGTTATTGGCTTAACTCTATGTTTTCTTCATCACGTGATAAAATTTTGATCTCTAAGGATCACAACTTTTGCAGTCTCCACTTGAAATTCTTTTGGGCAACACTTGAGTCTATAACCACTCACGTTCAATTTCTTCCCTATTTTTAGAGTCTTGATATCAATTAAACCATAAGGAATTATTAGTAACCATAAAAGGATCAACCCAATAAGGACATAATTTATGTGGAAACAGTTTATATCTAGAGCAATAAAGAAGAATTTTTTGACCAATAGTAAAGATTTTTCTTGAGACATAGAAAGTTTTGATCTTCTCTTTAGTTAAAACTACTTCCAGTTTATATATAAATTTATCCTCAAAATTTCCCTGTGATGAAAGTTCAACCAAATTAATAGAAAAAAATAGAATAGTTATTGCAAAAGTATAATAGTTATTTTAAGGGTGCTTCATGACATCAAAAATATTGAAATGAGTAACTTCCCCATAAAGTTCCATTATGAAGGTACCCTCACGAACATCTATCTTAGTTTGGTTCGTGCTAAGGAACGGTCTCCCTACTAAGATAAGTATGGCATTATAGGAGGTTTCATCATACATATCTAATATATAAAATTACGCATGAAACATTAATTTATTTTCCTACACCAAAACATCCTTAATAACCCTATTTTGATTAGTATTAGTACGATCAACCAATTGTATAATAACACTAGTTGCTTTCAATGAGCCTAAATTTAAAGAAACATATATAGAACGAGGCATAACATTAATTTATGCTCCTAAGTCTAACATGGAGTGATTAATCTTTAAGTTACCAATTTTGCAATAAATGGTAAACATGCCTATGTCCTTAAACGTAGGAAGCGTTTTCTTCTTAATGACTGCAGAAACATTTCCCCCATCTTGATCAATTCATCACCTCTCAGCTTCCAATTGTTGGTACAAAATTCCCTAAGAAATTTCTTATACCTTTGGACTTACTTGATCGCATCTAATAGTGGTATATTCACCTCAACCTTTCAAAAAGTCTCCCAGATCTCCTTATCCTTATCCTCCTTATTTGACTTGGCTAACCTGCTAGGGAAATGTGGAAGGTTAATCCTAACAACAATTAGGGATTCAACATTTACCTTTTAGCTAGATGATATATTCCTTTCTCCTTTAAGCTTCTTCTCAATTTGTTCTTCACTAGCCATCCTTTTATAAGCCTTTCAGGATCATTAAGCTTCCCATGACTCCTCAAGGTGATTTCACTAACATTCTTCATATTTATCTCAAGTTGCGTTGACAATTTTTCTTCTTTTTTGGCTTCTAAATGGTTGATATCTACTAACATTTGGCTTATCTAGTTCTCCAAATTTTGGATGATAGTCCTAGTATCTTATAATTGAGATCTTGTCTCTTGTTGAAACTGCTTTACATCTTGCTAGAATTGCATTGTGTTAGTGGCAAGATACTTAACCATATCTTCCAATAATGTACCTGAGGTGGGGGGGGGCGTCTTATCGTCTATGTTGAAATTGCTATTCACCCTGCAACCTATATGGGAAGTAGTGGTGTTGCCTATTCCCTCTATAACTCATGTTTGAGTGATCTCTGTAACCTAAGTTATAGTTTTAGGAATATGAGTTGTATTGATGGGAAAAAATTTCCCCTGCGGCACTGACATACTCTATGTTCCATCTTTCAGAGATGGGCAACCATCTGTGAGATCGTTTGTATTTTCACATATTTGACAAGCTTTCACCTGTGCCTGCCCAACGAAAATTTGTCTAAAAAATGAGGTTAGTTCATCATGTTATATGGTTCAATTATTTACCTTATTTACTTGACAAACATTGTTGCGACTGTGAAATTATTTAGTGTTTGTTGATATACAATTGAGTAAAGGTTTGGCCTTCATAGGAGTCTTTTCACATAGTGCTCCATCATTTGCTGCATCCATCAATCTCCTATCCATAATAAAAGTTCTTAAAGCATTCTCAATACTCGTAAAGGGATTATCCATGATATTGTTTTATAGTCCAAATCTCTTTCCTTATACTAGTTATCTTAGATGTTGAAAAGTACTCCAAAAAAAGCCTCTTCATTAAAAGTACTCCAAAAATAGCCTCTTCGTTTTGATCTATGTGCTCACACTCCTTGCAAGCAAATCAAAAAGTAAGTCCTTTGTTGCATCCTTCAGTGAAAATGAAAAGCCTCTCAACATAATCTACTCTTATGTCACCCTCGGAGGTTTCATACTAAGACAGATCACATCAAGCTCCTTGAGATGCTTAGAGCATCCTTAACTGAAAAAACCCATGAAAGTTAGGCAAAAGATGGATTAAGCCATACTTAAGCTCAAAAGTAATATGTTTAGTAAAATTAGAAAAGTAATACATAAGGGTCTTTAAGTCAAGTCTGGTGTAACCAACTCTTTTAGAGTTCTATGATTGGCCATGGCTTCCTCAAGTTCAATTCCTTGCTGTCTTATTAGAGTTGTTTTAGTTTTCCTACATAACCTTAATAGTGTCCTTTTGATCTTGTGATCAAATTGTATAGGGTCTTAATGAGGAGATCTCGTCACTACCATAAACAAACACTAAAAAAAAGATCAAGAAATAAATATAAAAACTAATTATAAACAAATATATATACAAAACCATCCATTAATATCAAAAATAAAAACTATGTCACTTCACTCCCTGTAAATGATGCCAAAATTCTTGATGCGTGTCAAACACACTAGAAACTAAAACCTAACTCTACATAATTAAAGTTGTAGAGTGGTAAGAAAGGATCGTATCCATAGAGTATGTATATTTAGCTTTTGTAATGAAACAATCAATCTATAAGACTGGGAGGGGAGCTTTGGTTGGATTTAATTAACAAAATAAAGAAAAACTAAACTATTGAAGACAAATCAAATTAAGTAGTATAAAATTGCTAAATTAATCAATAGGTTTCAAATCCAGTTCACGGTTCAACATTGACCTTCACACGAATGCGCATAGTCAATCGTCATATTGTTCTCGTACCTCTCTTTGAAACTATTAACCATAGATTATGTTGGGCCCCGATTCGCAACAAGCATGTTTAGATTATTTTGAGGCATGTTTAAATTAGTGTGAGATTTAATTTGG
>JAOSBM010141990.1:0-14429 GCA_027568955.1 Erythroxylum tenue | reverse complement strand
GTAAATCACATTACATAAACGAAATACATGCATATATGAAAGGAATACCTCATAATATATTATTAACAAATCATAATATTAATACATGAATCACATATGTCCATTGGCCTAGGGTATACTACTAATAGTCTCGCCGCGTCGAAACTGCCCTAAACAATAACAGGAACGACGATGACAACGAGACAGAAATTAGAAAAAGGAGAGGAAGAGAAATACTTACGAAGAGGGAGGAAATCTGCACAAATAAGGTTGGCGAGTGAGAGAGGGGTCGAGTAGAAGGAACGATGGCCACGGCGACGTGGAATGGAAGAGATTTGGTGAAGAACGCTAGTATGGTCACAACAAAAAAAGAGGAATAAAGACGATGGAGGGGGGGTCGGGGGGTGTTTATATAGGGTTTGAGGTGTGAAATGACAAAAAGGGGCAGAGGGAATACGAAAGGTTAAGAGAAAATAGGGGTAGAAGGGTAATTTCGCCGCATAAATTTTCGCCGCGACGAACTCAACCCTTGTCTCGAAAACAGAAATATCGATGTTTCACCGCTGCGACACAGGATGCATGCCGCGGAGAAATAAACCTAAGAGGAATAGAAAGAAATGTCGTATATTTCCTGTGACGATGTAGACTCCACGCCGCGGCGAAGTTAACCCGAGAAAAACAAGAAAGTTGTGAGGAAATTTCGCTGCGGCAAAATTCTCCCGAGAGCAACATGAAGGAAACAAGGTAAGTTCGCCGCGGCGACATGGACTTCACGACACGGCGAAGGTTACCCGAAAGGAAAACAAAGCAAAGACAAAAATGAGAAAAATGACTCACAACACAAGCTGGATACTTAGTAGCCTTAAAGATCATATACAAAGTCATTAGGCACCAGATAAGCTCAAAAAAATAAAGTGCAACACAATTAATCACATCAATTTCCTTAAACTTGAAGATGTATCATGCATTAGGCCGAAAAGCATAGCAAACATAAAACAAGAGACAAAACTAGCATTGGAATTATTGAATTGAAAAACTGCTTAAACTAAAAGTCAAACCAATGTCCTACTGACTTGGTTTCTCCCCCACACTTATTCAAAAAAACTAATGCATCCATAATGTCATACTCAGTCACAGAGAAAAGGTAAGTAAACAAGTGAACGAAAGAAACAACCTGATGATTACGAAGGTTCCTCATTCTTTTAGTGAACCTTCGACGGATAGCCATGCTAGTTAGGACAACTTCACCACTTGCCATATCAGTGTCAGCCTCCTCAATTACAGATTCACTTGCAACAGTAACGAAAAGCTTTTCTCCCAAAGGGTCATCAATGACAATAGGAGAGTTCAATGAGTACACAGTAGAGTTAGAGTTAACATTTTGGAGTTCAAAATCAGAGCATGTATCATTAATAACAATATCAAGCATGTTGACTCCTAAAAGTGAATAATCCTCATGGGGGTGTTTCATGGCTTCATACATGTTAAAACACACTTGTTGATCTCCTACCTTCATGGTTATAGGACCTTCTTTCATGCTAATCATAGTGCTAGCAGTCTTTAAGAAGGGTCTACTTAGAATCAAGGTAGTGTCCTACATAACTTCAGAAGACATGTTCAGCACATAAAAGTCAGCTGGAAAGACCAAACCTTTGGACCAAAATGTCCTCTATGATGCCCACTGGATGCTTAAGAAACCTATCAACTAATTGCAAAACTACAGATGTAAGCTTTAGACTCTTGACTCCCAATGATGTGTAGACAGACTTAGGCATCACATTAATGGCCGCCCCTAGATCTAACAAGGCTCCTCCTATAGTAACTTTTCCTATGGTGCATGGGATGGTGAAAGATCCAGGGTCTTGGAATTTTACTGAGATTTGGGGTTTGAACAATGTTGACATATTGGAGCTGACTTGCACTCTTTCATTCGGTCTGAACTTTTTTTTGTTGGTGCACAGGTCCTTAAAATATTTAGCATATGCAGGAACCCTTTTAACAAAGTCAAGCAAAGGGATGTTGACTTCTACTTTCCCAAACAAATCAATTATATCTTTCTTATCTTTAATATCAATCATCCTTTTGCTAAGCAAATATGAGTTAGGAAAAGTAAGGTCTTTCAAGTTTACCTCCTTGTTGTTTGCTTCATGAGTTCCTTACTTGCTTGATTCTGCGTATATCATATAATGCATGAGTATGCAGTGCATTCCTAATCTCTCAGTACTCTTTTATATTTATTATTTGAACCTCCCCGCAGGTAATGGAATGTTACAGTTAGCATATACGTACATGAATATTGAATCTTTGCACATGAAAATAATTGTACATGCATTCATTGACAATTTCTAGGTATAATTGGTTATAAATGCGATTATAATGAGAATTATGGTTTGTATATGTTGAAAATTAATTTGGAGAGTATATTTAGTGATGTAGAATTTTTGGTGAATTTTAGAAAAATTTCTGAATTTTTATGTAATTTTTAGACTAGAAAAAATTCCAAGTGGCAAGATAATTGATAAATGGTAGTAGAAATTAATGTCCAATGGCAATGGAAAATTTGATAAATGACTTTGGGATTTATTGATAAGTGTCAATTAAAACTGGGAGACAATTAGAGTAGGTATCAGATTTGATTAGACTAGTTAAATGAAAGAACCTAGTCTAATGCTTTAGAAATTGGAAATGTAGTCCACTAAGCATTTAACCCCCCTTGTTTTGTTCATTCACAATGCTTCTCTCTTAAAAAGGTTACGAGTGTTTTATTTGGTTCCTTCTCCATTTTCATAACTTCTCTTCTTCTTCTTCTTCATTTTCATTTTCTTCAATCACTACCTCATCAACTTTGAAGATCACACTTTCCTCCATTTGCTACTAGCATTTTGCTATCTTTCTTCCTCATTGTCACTAAAAAACCTATCTCTACCACCTTAAGAAGATGATGAATGTGTGATGCTTGGGAGCTAGGGCTAGTGTTATTTTTGAAGAATCTGAAGCAAAACCAAGTAAGTTGTGTTTTAAATGTCATGGGTATTGTTAAATGAAACTAGAATGATGAGAAACGTAGGATTGCTGACTTGATTATGTGAGTTGTATGTGTGTTTCGTGGATGGTGAAAAACCTATGTAAATGTCTTGTTTTTGAAGTTGTGAATGACCATTAATGACCCATGATTTGTTATAGAGATGTTTTGGACGTTAGATGATCCATATAATGGTGTTAGGATGAGTGTAGAAAATCAATTATGAATGGGTTAATGAATATGCTCTGTTTTTGGTTAACAATCAAGTATAGATCATGATTTGGTTTATGGATATTATTGAGTTGAAATGGAGTTGAGAATGAGGAGTAGATGTAGTAGAAAAGATGATCTTTGTATGAGTTGTGCTAGGGTAAGATTTGGAAACAAAATTGGTAGTTGATCTGGAAAATGTAGCAGCAACATGATGTCTGAATATGCTTCTGTGTTTTAGCCATAACTTTTTCTCTAGTTATCCAAATGAGATGATTATTAGTTTGGATTAAAATAGAGACATATGGCTACATTTTCTATGAAGAAATAGAATTTAAATTATGTCTTAAAGATTCCCAAAATTTGACATGAAATTGAGAACTGGGCATAGTACACTATTGGATGAATATATATGTTGTGTTCTGTTTTGAGTGTACAAGAATGTGTTTTATTTTGAGTGTTTATGATCAAGTAGGGAATATGAAATGTGTATGGATGATGTTGAGTAGAAATTAGGTATATTTGAAGAGGTTATCCATTTGAGATGATGAATCAAATGAGTTGAAAGTTAAGAGCTAAGAGTTAATGAAATCTAATTGGTGTTTGAGTTGTTATGAAGTGAGATTGCATCAGAAAAGGTGAATTTGGGAAGATTATGAGTAAAAGTGATGTTAGAATGGGTGTAGGATCTATTGGAGATGTTTTGGAGGAGGAAAATTAAGAAAAATCCGAAGGATACACGGTCAGGCCGTGTAAATCAACACTGACTGTGTATTCCAAATGTAAAAAGACCATCAGACCCGTGGGGTACACAGTCTGTCCGTGTATTCCCACACGGTCTGTATATTTTGACCCTTTAATTGCAAAACATCTCTTTAGAGTCTTCATGAAAGTTCTAGATCTAGAATTCTTCTTTCAAACCATCCTATAATGACCTTAATCCGATATCTCTAGTGAAAGTTATGTCAATTGTCCCACAATAGGTACAATATGATTGAGGACATAATCATGTTCAATTCTTTCGACCATAACTTCACCATTAGGCCTCAAAATGAAGTGATTCTTAAACCAATAGATTCCTAACACATTTTTCTATCTCTCCATAAAAATTGGTACCATTATGAATTGATTTGAAAATTTTTGATTGAAGGAAAGTGAGGGAATCTGTTGGAATAGTATGAACTGGTATGATTTTACTGGACATACTTTAGTATTTTGACTATATATTGACTTTTGATTATCCAAATGAGATGATTCTTGAATTGGAATAAACTAGAAACACAGGGATACAAATTTTATGAAGAGATCGAATTTTAATTCTACCTCTAAGAATTTCAATATCTGGATTGAAGTCAAGTATAGAATACTGTTACAGTTGAGAACAGTCTGAATTATTTGGAGAATATCTTTCGAAATGCTAGACCAATTTGTATGATTTTGGTGTCATTAGAAACTTAAGAATAGAGGAACATGTTTCTAGAAGAAAGTGCTTCCAAATGACTTCATTATTAGGATCAGAAAGAACATGTAAAGTTGACCCAAAATGATGTTTTTGGAAAAATCTGAAATGAGCAATTGAGTTGTGAAATTAGATTCAAGTGGTTGTATTGAGACATAAACCTTAAGTATAAATCTTACTTAAGTGGGTTTTTGATATTGGAATGACTTTATTGACTTGAATAATGGAAAAATACCAGGTAATGTCATTGAACATGCATTGTACATATTTCATATACATAGGTGTGCATCAATAGACACTTATACAATTGTGTAAATTTGTGATATGTGTATGTTTGCATGATATAGAGGAACATATAGAGCGCCATCATCCAGACGTTGCCAAGACTTCGCGGCAATAGCTTTTGGAGCAAACTATAAGTAACCTAGACGGTTTCTCTCAAATATCACTCAGGATGTCGGGTACGTGTCTTGCGATGGTGGGGTGCTACACAGTTTCTCCTTTCTACCATACCATTGTGTTGAAACGTGTAAAGTGGATTCCAATGGGATACTATCCCATTATCTTTGAAATAATTTAGAAACTCTTGGCTTAAGTATTCACCACCTCGATTTGATCAGAGTGTTTCTGCCCAACTGTTTCTTTACTTCTTTTTTGAATTCTTTAAACTTTTCAAAAAACCTCAGATTTGTATCTCATAAGATACACACACCTATATCGTGAATAATCATCGATAAAGGTAATGAAGAATATGAAACCACCTTTGGTTTGTATAGACATCAGACCACATACATCAGAATGTATTAAGTTCAATAGCCCAGTAGTTCGTTCACCTTTTCCCTTAAAGGGTAACTTTGTCATCTTGCCTAATAAGCAAGATTCATATTTTTCATATGAGTCAAAATCAAATGACCCTAAACTACCATACATGTGTAGTTTAGTCATACATCTCTCACTTATATAGCCAAATAGACAATGCCATAAGTACGATGATGTCACATTATCTCATTTTTATCTTTTATTGTTATTGATATTTAAAACTAGATTGGACATATCTAATATTTATACCCCATTGCATAATGCACCCATATCATAAAGCATTCCATTCAAACTAATAAAACAACCATTGTTACTAAAATTTAAATGGAAACCAACTTTATTAAGACTAGAAATTCTTAGTCAATACAGGTACATAAAAACAATCATCCAATTCTATTACAAGCCCACTAGGCAGTGTCAATACATAAGTTCCTATGGTCAATGTAGCAACTCTTGCTCCATTACCCACGCACAGGTTCGACTCTCCCTATTTGAGCTATCTACTGTTCCTGAGGCCTATATATCAGTACATATGTATGAACCATAATAGGTATCCAATACCCACATGTTATTATTAGAAATAGTATTAATATCAATAACAAACATACCTAGAGTAGATGGGGCATCTAATGCCTTCTTCTACTTCAGTGATTCCAAATAGGCTTTACAGTTCCTCTTTCAGTGGTCATCCTTGCCACAGTGGAAGCATGTTCTCTTAGGGGCAGTCTCCTTAGCTTTCTTCTTGGCCACACCTCCATTAGGCCTTATGGACTTCTTCTTCTTTTAATTCTTCCTCCTCGAACTAGAAGAGTCCACCAACATCAAAGCCTTATTGTCCTTCCTAAAAGATGACTCAACTGTTTCAAGCAAATTGATCAATTCAGGAATCATGGTGGATATCTTATTCGTCCAATAGTTAACCACAAATTTTGAATAATTATCAGTTAAAGTTGACAGCGCGTCGTAACGCTAGTCAAAATAAACTAGATTACTACTATAGCAATGACGAGTCTAGGTCGATCCCACAAAGAGTGTGTGTAAAGTTGTTGAAATGAAATTAATCAGTGTTTAGGTTTATGTTTAGGGGATTTTGATTTTAGAAATAAGAAAATAGAATAAAACTAAAATAACTAACAAAAGCAATGTAAAGAAAACATGAAAAAAAATTGATAAAAGTGGGGAATTCAGTAGGTATCCGGTTCTTTGGTTCACTCTCAGCCTACACCCTATTTAAACATATTTCATTGATTTGTTGTTCTCAAATCTCTCTTGGTAACTATTAATTGTAGGAGTTTTCCCTTAGGTAGTGTTTAATCAAAATACAATTGTTAATTAAACCTAACTACCGAATAACCTAGAATATGATCTCTAAATTCAATTTGGAAGTAGCATTACGAATTGGAAAAATCGATTAATCAAGGCAATAACCTCATACAATGCGTCATTTAACCTGGGTTATGTTATCCCTAATGGTTATGACTCATTAGTCGCTACACATGAATTTCAACATAACAATTGCAAATTATATTGAAATTCTAGCAATGGGTTTACAAATAAACGATTCAATGAACGCATTAAAATCATCTTTTCACAATACCTAATGGGTTCATACACAAATAATTGAACAATTCATAAAACCCAAATAAATTAACATTGGATAACACAATCAATTTATCATGAGAGAAAGAAACAACAAAAGTAGTTAAATACACTTAACTCGGGTCGTCGGCATCGATGTCTCCTCTAAACTGGAATCGGGATGTTTAACCCTTCATGGGTCTCTCCTAAAAAAATGCTTCAGCACCTTTCAAGAATTTCCCAGCCAAAGACTCCCCTCTTGTATCGCCTCCCTTTTTCTGTCTTATTTTTTGTCTAACCTACGCTACTCTCTATTTTTTTATTTAATTGTTGGTCCACTTTACTGTTCACTCTTATTAAAATCTACGTTCCCCTCATGCTACCACTACTGTGCGTTTTGTTCTGGCTTATTGATCTACTGTTTGTCTTTGGGTTATTCCCTAGGAAACCGAATCAAAAATTTGATTCCAAGGATTACAATATAGAGTGGAACCTCTGGTCGTCTCACTTAATCGGAACCTAGCACAAATGATCTAAGCTAGCCTAATTGTCAAGAAATGCAAACTAAATTGTTTAAAAGGGGTTTTTGGATCATTGATAAAACTTAACTAAATTAAACTAATTGAAAGAAAAGTGCATTAAAGGTTTTTTGGATTTTTGGGAAAGAAAAATTGAAAACTCAAATGATAATCAAATTGATAAAATCCTCTTGAAAACGAGCTTTAGCTATCATAGTTCAAAACAAATCTTTTTGGGAGCATAAATCACTAAGTTTTCAAATGATGAACCTTAAAGAACTCTTTAAGTCCAAGGTTTTAATCAATGAACTCCATTTCTTAAAACCTTGTTAAATGCATCTTAGTGTGTGTTGATGGATAAGCTAATGCAAGTGGTCAATTTGGATCAAGCATAATCTCAATATCAAACACAACTAGGTAGATAAAAGAGAGTTAACACAATCACCAAATAGACATATATGAGACTTCATATATTAAGCATCCAAGTTCTACATGAACAAACCCATAACACAATACATTGTTCAACACTTGATTAAACTCTAATCAAAAAAATCTAACTACAAGGCATAAATCCTAACTCGGTAGTTCATAATAATGTAGTTGAACTTGACAATGTAAAAACTACTCCCCTTTGAAGCCCATCGAACTCAAGTCATCGCTACATCTTTAAGAGAAAATGGTGCTTAGCCAAGCATCACTTCGGGAACCTTCACAACTGTAAGCACACCGATAGCATCCATGGAAGCAGCAGCAAATGATGAAGACGATGATGAAAAGTGGATAAAATTGATGGATGAAGGTCGAGAGTGAGAGGTGTGTGTGTCGGCTGTGGATGTCGAGAGTGTCCTGATGTATCTCGGTTATGTCTTTGTAACCTAATTTGGTAGGTTTTTAAGTGATGGATCGGTCGGTCGGGTCAAGCAGTGAGGGATTTTGCTAAATATGGTTCGAGTTTTCGATGGTTCGCCACGGTGTACTTTTCTCGAAATATTTTTGCTCTTTTCTGGATTCTTCGCCGCGGAAAAATAATTAATTTTCGCTTCGACGAACTTTTCCCGAAAGTTCAGCCCGGATTCTTCATGTTTCGTCGCGGCGAAAGTTCTATAGCACCTTTGCTCTTGTTGGCTTCATTTCAGCATATTGACTCCCTTCTCCTTGAGGTTCCTACAATTAAAAAAAAATAGCAATTTGTAGTATCAATTGTTCTTAGAAAAATTAATAGTGCAATTAATATCAATTTGTAACAATTTTTACTATCAAATTGAATAAAATACAAGTACACACTCAAAGGTTAATTTAAGCACAAAATCAAGAATTAGGAGTCAAAAAGTATATTAAAAGCCATGAAAGTGTCGCCAATTTATATAGTAAACTTGGGCTCAATCACTTATGTTGCTACGTGTTGGTCATCCTGTTATCCTCTTGCGCTACGTCATTTGGTGCTTTGCTGCTACGTTCCTTCATGCGTTGCCTGTCGTTTTGCTTTCTGTGTCCCTCACGTTTGCACTGCGTCGTTTTGGAGTGAATTGTTTCCTTTCAACTGCCTTCATCTACTTCATATCCAGCACTGCCGTTTTGGTCATTTGCTCACCATTTAATTCAAGTTTTTGTTTAGCTCATGGACTGCTACATACTTTGTTTCCAACCTTTAATTTCACGTTAGGCCATGCAAAATTATGCAATTTCCATGCACGTGCCGTGAGCAACTTCTTCGTGTTTTCATTTATTTTCTTGTCTTATCTTGCTCTAATTTTCTTCTTCTTACTCTATGAAGACAAGTGAGTATTAATCTTCAAAAAGTGACCCAAAGTATAGAGCTTTCGACTCATTTTAACTTCTTTGCTTCCGAATTGTGCCTAAAATTACATATGAGTCAAAGTGAGTATCTAAGAAGTTTCATGTCAATAATCACTAAGTGTTATGGAATAATTTCATAATCAATTAAGCACATATCAATAACTACAAGTTAAACCAGTCATAATCAAGTATATACTTAATTCATGATCCATCAAGAAACCCAAGCAGGCCAACATCTCAATATAGCCATTCATCTTCAGTGCATATTGCATTATAGATGTCCTCCCCTCATCCATCATGGAGTGGAAGAGCAACCTTAAGGTCTCGAACCTTTCAGACCTAGCTTGCTCATCAAAAAACTCCCTCAGATGATAAACTATGGTATGAGCATCCATAGCCTCATGTTGTTTTTGCAATTATGGTGGCATAGTGGCCAACATTATACAGCTAGCCATCTCACTATCATCGAGATGCTTTCTGTATGCCTTCCAATCACTATTAAAAACATCAGCAGCAAGGTGATCAGGAAGTGATTCTTTTAAGTTGTACCCTATTTTTTCCGACTTGAGAACTATTCTCAAGTTTCTAAGCCAGTCTAGGAAGTTAGGTCTAGTCAACTTATTAGCTTTCATAAGTGAGTGTAGGTTCACACTAGTGGTCATGGTGTCGATTCTTGCAACTTAATGTCAAAGAGAGAAAAGGTGATAGACTGTATGTGGATGCATCTCAATTAGAACTTTACTAACATGAATTATGACTCCCACAATTTTCTTGAGTCCATAACCCTCACTATAAATATGAGAGAACTTATATAAAAGTTCTCCTCGTGGGTCGATATCCAATATCTCTAAGAATGATCTTAGGTTTGCCCCAACAACCCATCCTAGGTCAATCGGTAGCTATCAATCATACCAATTGCATTTATAATGCAACTATCGAATCTAGTTCTATCAATTATTGATGTGCGCACACACATTAGGCTATCAACTCTTGATGCATGTACATCTCATGTACACTACCTAACTTTGCCTCTGTCCACATTGACCTTGGGTTTGCCCAACAAATTAACGTTTCTAGTTAAAACTGGCCCATTAATCCGAAAATCTTATTTCCATGGTTTGAACATATCCGTGTAGAGTGGGCTTGGGTTTGCCCAACAACCCTACTCTAAAAGAACTCTGGTTCTCACCATATTAATGAAAGGAAATAGTTTTAATATCCTAATTGAGGGGTTTGCACTTAGGTCTCATCTAACTAAGATAGTCTTGTATATATCATATATAAATATAGGGATGTCCATATCATGCCATATAGTTATAGTAACTATATATATATACATTGGAAGTTGATTCAACTTTTGAATCGAATTCCTTCCTAAGTTTTTTCTTGACTAAATTTAATCTTATATGTCATTTCGGTTTAGAATTTAATATTAATCAAATTAATTAAACTCTTAGTTCCAGAAATTAATTCAAAATTAATTCACATTAAAATTGATTATTTGATGTCAAAATTAAACATTTTAATTTTGTTTCACATGGTAATTTGTAGTCTTACTAGAAAATAATGCTCAACTTAAATTAATTCAAAATTAATTTCCAAGATTTCCCACAATTTACAGAACATCAAATCATCATTCCATGCATCTCCAGGTCATTTCAAGTTCATCAAAACAATTTTGGAATCACCCAAAAATGATCAAGATAACCGAAACACCATTGAGATGCTAAAAATCACAAATTTGACATCTAAATTTTTTTTCAAAAATCTTAATTCGAGAAAAATCATTTGGACAAGCTTAATTTATCAAAATAACATATTTTATTACATAAAAATATTTTTAAGGTTCTAGAATCAAACATAAACATACAAAATTATCGAACAAAACAGATCCATCGATTTCTTCAAAACTGACCAGATCTGATTACTATTTGAATTTTTTTTAAAAAAATTGTAATAAATTCTGGAAAATTCAAGAGGTGTAAAAAAATTCTAAATATGTTTACATAAAAATTACAAAATCAGATTCCATGGAAAACATGTTAAACCTCATTAATTTAGCCAACCAACAACATATGTTCAGTAGAAAACAGCTTTCCAGCATATTGTTAGAAATACAATAATAAATATTTCAATCACATTGAAATCAATTTTCAATCACTAAAACAATCTAAAAACATGTCATGATTAGATCAGTGAAATAAAATCATGAAAACAAATTTTCATAATTTAATTTCAAATTTTCTAAGAACAGACCCATAGTTGTCACTACCATGCAATCCTATTGCACATGTAACAGAAACTACATCTAATAGGAACGAGATGGCTTTGATACCACTAATAGGTTTTGATTATGCATCACATATCAAAATACACAGTGAAAAATTAAAAAACCTAGAAAATACAGAATCAAACTTTTGCCATTAGATGTAGTAAAAAAATTAAGATGTGTACCTTACAAACTTCTGCATTCTTCGTTCTCTTCATCTTTTCAGGTTGTCGTAAACCACAATGACCAAAGGAGAAAGTCTTCAAAGATATCCACATGAAGAGAAAAGCCTGAAACCTCTTAGGAAGAATGGTTAGAACACACACAAAGTGCTAGCTTTGATGTTTGTTCTTGAAAGAATAGTTTAGAGAATAAGTGTGTGTAAGATCAACTCTTCACATTTCTCACTAGTTTTCTTACAATACTATGTACACAAATGAGTGAGTTTCTATCAAATTTTTCCCTCCTCTAACCCTATCATGAATGTCAAAACAACCTTCTTATATGGAAAGCTGGAGGAAACCATTAATATGAAGCAACCAATCAATTTTGAGGATAAGGAAAAGTTAGATCATGTCTAACTACTATAGAAATCCCTATATGGACTCAAACAAGTACCTAGGCAATGGAATAAGAAGTTGCATGAGGTTGCTACTAGTATGAAGTTTACTAGAAGCTCATATGACTACTGCCTGTACTTTAAGGAGCTAGGAGAGATAAAAACAGTCTTTATACTGGTCTATGTGGATGACTTAATCATTATTGGAAGAGATCTAAGCAGAATTAAAAAGGTAAAGACTGATCTATGTAAACACTTCGAAATGAAGGATATGGGAGAAGCACAAAAGCTTCTAGAAATGCAGATAATCAGAAAAAGGAGGAGATTATGCATCAGACAAAGATACAAGGAAATCAATCTTAGCATACTTCTTCACAATATCAAGAAATACAATCAGTTGGAAAGCACAACAATAGTCAGTAGTATCTCTATTAACTACAGAGGCAGAATACTATGCAATTACTGAAGGAGTAAAAGAGCAATCATGGGTATCAGGCATATTGAAGGAAATCAGCATTAACATTACAAAGTCAATATTGTTTACAGACAGTCAAAGTGCACTTTACCTTAGTAAAGACCCAGTACTGCATGAGAGATCCAAGCACATCGACGTTAGACTTCACTTCATCAGAGATAGAATCACACAAGGGTTATTCACTCTTGAGAAAATCGCAGGTGAACAAAACCCATCTGATTTCGGAACAACGGTTGTCGCTCCAAAGAAGTTCACTTTTTGTAGAGACTATCTACAGATAAGTGAAGCCCCTTGAAGATGACAACCTTTAAAGACAATTTCTCTTGATCTCACAATTTCAATGAAGCTAAGGCCTTTTGGTTACTAAAATGCCCATAGATTGATGAACTTCGTGAACATTAATGGAGAAGGAGGGAATAAATGTGAAGATATTCACAGTTCTCCATTAACCCTCAATAAAGAATCAACAATCTGAAGACGAAGTTGAGGATTCGTGATTGTGTGTGAAGATTGTGTCTGAAAAATCGAAGAAGAAAAGAAGGGAAAGACTTTCTGATTAAAGTAACAAAAGAAGCTAAGTCAAAACGCAGAGCAGAAGGGCATAAGTTGAACACGTGATGGGCATGTAACATTTACCTCTTAAGTGAAGACGGAACCGAATGCAACTGCTACACATTTCCTTTATAAGACAGACATGAGCTTTAGTCTTAACATATACAGAACACATTTTCATTGTAATAAAAAAAAAGGTATGAAAGTGAAAGTTTAAGAGTTGCTAGGGTACTTATCTGCCAGTACCAGAGAGAGATCATAGACCTCCTGCAGGTGTTTTTAGAAAACACTCAATGTCTTGTAACTTGCTCTTTTCTTGCTACTAGTGGAACCATAAGTGTGAGATTCTTGGATGTAGATAACATTCAAGCTATCGAACCAAATAAATTCGGTGTTCTTTAATTTTCTGCTACTCTTACTTTTCTGCAAATCAATTTAAATTCATCAGTTCTTGTGGTAAAAGATAACAGGAGGATATAAAGATCCTAACAAAAAGTTGTTTGTAGCTGCTTTCGCCATAGCAAAATTGAACACTTGCAGCCAAGGAGCATTACTCTCGAGGTTTCCAGTAGCCATTAAATTAAGTTCTTGAGTAACACTTCTATCTGCTAATATCATCATTTCCATGAGATATTTGACTTTACATTTCTACTGTTTGTGACAAAATGTTGAATCCACAGAAGAAATGACATACCTTTTTGCTTCTATGCTCTGTTTCGGTAGTAGAAGATGAAGGAAGCAGAGAGCATAGTGAAGGCAGAAATAGGAAGCAGAATTTTCAACAGTACATATACTCGCTTTTTACCTTGACTTGGTTCTCCTTGAGCTGTCAATAATGCAGTTTCAGTAAGTTAATCACTTCATTAGTTACACCCAGAACATCAAGAATGCCTCTGCAACTGATGATCCTAAGTAGGCATGAGAGGCACAGGAACCTAAATAAAAGTCTAGCTGGCATTATGAAGATCACAGAACTAACAATTCGTGACAGAGCATAACATAAGCGTTAGATTCCATTTAAGTGGAAAATGTAAGTCCAGACACTTGGGTTGGATACATCTTTTCATCATTATACTAGTCATTTAGGGTGCGTTTACTTTCAGAAAACAGTTTTTTTTTCTATCTTGATTTTTTGCATATATTTTCAATTTTCATTTTCAGTAGAAAATTGTCGAAAACATGTTTACTAATT
>JAOSBM010141952.1:0-14441 GCA_027568955.1 Erythroxylum tenue | reverse complement strand
TCAATTGTACCCGAAAAATGTCATGATGCATGTACAGTCATATAAATGTGCAAAGATGTGCATGTCAAAATTAATAACGCATGAAATGCATTTTCCCAATTTCTCATCAAATTTTTCAGAATTCACAATTCTAGCTCTCATGTGGGTAACGGGATGTTACAAATATATTCGTGGGTCTTGACACTACAGTTTAACCCAAAACCTTAAGGTATTAAGTTTATGAGTTATTTCTACTTATATGTCATTCACTAGTTCCATCTCTTTTTAATATGAGATTTCTACTCACACTTGACATCTTAATAATTTCTCCCTCAAGTGTGAACTTCTAAATTGGGCTTGGGCTCTCCCTTAAACGAAAGTCTTTTTTTACTATTTTCTTAGCAGCTCGAGTATATGACGTTACTAAGAAGCCTTCTATCACAAGATTCGACTACTGTTTTCATACTCGCCCCTTGTCGAACTATCAATTTCCACATCATAATGTAGAAATTTGACAGAACAAGAGAGCAAAGTTTTATGCCAATAATCTAACTACTGTATTGAATCAGACGCTAGCCTTTTATAGGCTTTCCATAAGAGATATTTAACAAAACCGAAACTCCTAAGGAAAGAATACATAAAGAAAAATCATAGAGTGCTTTTTAGAGAGAAGTTAGAGCTTCTCTCTCCTCATAACCGTTATCACCGAAGTTTGCCTTCTTTTTTCGTGCCTTTCCCCTTGCCTATCACCTGTTTGATGAAAGTCCCCATTCTCCATAAAGCTTTTCAGTGAACTATAGCACTATGGAAAATGCTCTCAACTCCACTCGCACGGATACTCATGCAGCTAAGAAAGTTCGGATCAGGGAGCGCGAGGAAGATCCCCCACCTCCGCCTCCGGATTTACAACCCACCCCTATGAGCTACAGCGCCGTGGTTGCCGGCGCAACTGACACTGGCCCCTGCATCAAGGCCTTGGATTGGCCAAACGACGACATAATTAAGCTCGAAGGAGGAGATATCGCAGTCATTCAGGGCACCTATGGGCTCGGCATCAAACTTTCCAACACATATAGAGGCAAATTAGACAAGGCTTGGAAGCATACGGTGATCATTAAATTGATGGGCAGGAAACTCAGTTTCACCGTACTCCAAGCTAAACTCATGGCATTATGGAAACCTTCAGGGCCGGTGAAATTGGTCGACCTGGAAAATGACTTCTATCTGGTTAATTTCAAGGCAACGGACGACTACGTCAATACTCTTACCCAGGGCCCGTGGATAATCGCAGACCAAGCTCTCTCCGTCCAACCTTGGTATCCTGACTTCTGACCGTCCACAGGTAAGATCAACCACGTGGTGGCATGGGTGAGGTTCCCTGAGCTATCCGTAGCTCGTTACCACCCTCCCATTCTTACGACGCTGGGCAACCTCGTGGGTCGCACTGTGAAAATCGACAGCAACACGCAATCCACTCACCGGGGGAAGTTTGCTAGGGTTGCGATGGACCTGGATCTCAGCTCTCCACTTCGGGCGTATGTTGACCTCGACAGTGAACTGATAAAAGTTGCCTATGAAGGCCTTCCGTCCATTTGCTTACAGTGCGGGTTCGTCGGACATAGCTCCACGAACTATCCTTCCCAGCCCCCAGTTTCGTCTGAACCCACGTAAACCGTAGCGGACCAGATGTCGTCGGGCCCTCCTCCCAGTCGCGACGCTGCTACCTCCGACGACCCCAACCCCTCGAACTTTGGCCCCTGGATGCAGGTCCAACGCCGGGTGCGCCGACCCCTGACACCATCCACATTGCACCGACCCCAGTCCCCCCACTCCGCCGCCCACGCGAGCCTCTCGGGTTCGCGGTTCACCGCGCTGTTAGGACTCGACCCGATTGACCCTCCAACGGTCCCCTCTCGTACGTCGCCGCCTGCACCACGTCAATCAACCTCTGTCTCCAACGGCTCGGTGGTCAGAGGCCAACAGAAATCTAAATCCCTTGGCCCATCGCCTTCTCATGCTACACGTTCGAGGAACGTCCAGTTTCCCACCCGTCGCTCACCCCAAGCACACTCGCCTCTTGGGCTTCAAGGCCCAGCGTTGGGCCAAGCCCCCTCCCCAACCCGCCCATCCTCCTCAGGCCCAGACACCAGCCCACTCCCCACCTGTCCCGTGCAGCCTCTGGCCTAAGGTGGGCCCAGTTCGGCCCCTTGCAAGGCCAGGCCCCCGAACACCCCCCTCAGCCCTTCTCCGACACATGTGGCCATCTCGCTCCCAACCCATCAGGCCATACTAATTCGCGACCCGAACATCTACCTCCCCAATCCGCCAACTGTTGAATGCCGGGATATGGACACCGAGACCCCTGACCCCCGCCCTACTGCCGACTCCTTCGCTCCCCTTCCACCCCATTTGATCCCCCCTTTCGAGCCCTCTGGATCCGGGCCCAACGACTACCCCACCCATAGGACCCGACATTGAATCTGATACTCAAATGGAGGAACCACCAACAACCTCCTTGGACCGCCAAGAGCTGGCGCAGACTGAAGGAGTCGTCTCCTCGCGAGTTGCTTAGACGGACCGCCTTTTATTCTTGCCTATGTCGATTTTAATTTGGAATTGTCAAGGAGATGGGGGCCGGACCTTCAAGCCTATTCTCAAAAATCATCTCCGTATCCATAAACCATTTATGGTTGTCCTCGTTGAACCCCGTATTAGTGGCGCCCGAGCTCACAAGGTCATCCGAGGATTAGGCTTTGACCACTCCTTCCGAGTGGAAGCTGCAGGCTATTCCGGCGGAATCTGGCTTCTCTGGCGAGACGAATTTGCAGTTCGAATTTTGATCGCACACCGACAATTTATTCACACTACCATTTCTTGGGGACATCGGGTTTTTGACTTCACGGCCATCTACGCAAGCCCTACCTACTTGCTTCAAAAATTCCCGTGGCATTATCTGCCTCAAGTCGCCTCGATCACTCACAACCCTTGGCTCCTGGGGGGGGCTTCAATGCCAAGCTGGAAAGTTGCGAAAAACGAGGGGGTTCTCGCTCTCAGCCTATTGTTAATCCCAATTTCCGCGATTGCATCTACAATTGTCACCTGTTGGATCTCGATTTTACCGGCCCCAGATTCACTTGGCGCAGGGGCCTAATCGCGCCCGGCTCGACTGCTCTTTTTGTACGAATTCCTGGCACGATTTGTTCCCCACCACAACCGTCCACCACCTCCCTTTTCTGAAACTGATCATCGGCCCATTCTTATTACTTTTTGTCCCCCTCACTCTCACCCTCCGGCTCCTCAGTCGTTTCGGTTCCAGACTACCTGGCTTACTCACCCTCGTTTTAATCAATTTGTGGCTGATAACTGGATCCCGCCTTCGCAGGACTTTAGTACCGCCCTTCGTCGTTTCTCTGTCCGCTTACAGTCCTAGAACACTAGCACTTTTGGCCACATCTTCCACCGTAAGCGAAGGCTTCTCGCCCGCCTGGAGGGCATTCAACGCTGATTGGACGAATCGGACTCGATTTATCTTCGAGCTCTAGAGGAGGAGCTTCGCTCTGAATTGGAACAGGTGTTGTATCAAGAAGAACTCTACTGCCACCAACGCTCCCGGAGTCAATGGTTACTTCAGGGCGATCGTAACACCAGCTATTTCCATGCGATCACGAAATCCTGTCACAGACAGGGCCGCGTTTCTTCCATGGAAGCTCCTGACGGAACCATTCTCTCCGACCCTGCGGAACTCAGGCGGCACGTCGCCCACTACCTTGAGCACCTGTATCGGGCTGAACCTCAACAGCCCCCCGTCTGGGGCATCCGTGGTCACTTTCCCGCCCTTCCCCAGCAAGCCTCGACGGAACTACGTCAGCCTCTTAGTCCTGATGAGATCAAGTCTGCTTTCTTCAGTATGGCCCCCAACAAGGCCCTGGGGTTTGACGGGTATACTGCTCTTTTCTACCAGTCCCAATGGGATACTGTCGGCCCCTCAGTGTTTGCCTTCCTTCACAAAATTTTCAGCCACGAGACCTGGGAGACAGCTCTTAATCGCACCATTATGGTTCTCATACCTAAGTCTCCGTCCCCCACCTCGATCATGCAATTTTGGCCCATTGCCTTATGTTCCGTGCTTTACAAAGCTATTACTAAGATCATTGTTCATCGTCTCCAACCCTATCTGGATACCCTGGTCGCCCCTACCCAGTGCAGCTTTGTCCCTGGGCGCCTTATCACTGATAATATCATTATCACCCAGGAAGTCATCCATTCCATGAAACGGAAAACTGGGCGCAAAGGGTTTATGGCCTTAAAGGCGGATCTGGAGAAGGCGTATGATCGGCTCTCCTGGGAGTTCATCCACGATACTCTTATTGACGTCGACCTTCCGCCTTCTCTGATCAGTCTAATCATGAAATATGTCACTAGTGTCTCCCTCCAAGTGCAATGGAATGGCGAACTGAGTGAAGAGTTTTCCATCTCCCGTGGTATCCGCCAGGGTGACCCTCTCTCCCCTTACCTCTTTATGTTGTGCATGGAACGGTTAGGGCATGCCATTTTGTGCGCAGTTTCCTCCGGGCGCTGGATCCCTATCCGCCTCAGCAGACAGGGTCCCCCCCTTTCCCATTTATTCTTTGTGGACGATCATATCCTTTTTTCTGAAGCCTCCCTCCCTCAGGTGGCTGCCATAACGGAAGTGTTACAGGCTTTTTGCCAGGCTTCTGGCCAGCGTATCAATCACACTAAATCTTGGTGTTTCTTTTCCAGCAACCTCTCCTCTCAGACGACTCACAGCTTAAGTAGTGGCCTGGGTTATCCACAGACCCATGACCTCGGTCGGTACCTTGGCGTCCCTCTCCTGCATGACCGTGTCAATCGGCACACGTATCAACACATTCTGGATCAGGTGCAACAACGGATCACCGGTTGGTCTGCTCGCCTGCTGTCTTTGGCAGGTCACATTACTTTAGCCCAATCTGTCATTGCGGCGCTGCCTAGCTATACTATGCAAACCGTTCGTCTTCCCCGCAGCTTATGTGACGAGTTGGAAAAGCTAATACGGAAATTTGTCTGGGGGTCCACCAATGGATCGAAGAAGATTCACCTCGTCAACTGGGAGATAGTTTGTAAGCCTAAAAAGTTGGGCGGCCTCAGCCTCCGGCGTATTCGTGAAACTAACAATGCGTTTCTCACCAAATTAGGCTGGACGCTACTTACCCAGCCTCATTCATTATGGGTGCAAGTTCTCGCAGCCAAGTATCACGCCGATGTCACTAGTCTCCCCCCTCCCTTGGCACCACAGGAGGCTCCATGATCTGGCGGAGCATCCAGGCTACTTAGCCCCAAGTCATACAAGGCCTTCAATGGATGATCGGCGATGGCAGTCGTATTCGATTCTGGCTAGACAAGTGGCTGGAGGGAATCGGCCCCTTTCAATCCCAAGCTATTCTCCGGATTCCCGAATCCCTTTTGCATCTTCGGATATGTCATTATATCGACTCCGACGGGAACTGGCTGGAGAATGACTTCCAACCCTACCTCCCGTCACATATTTACCAGTTGATCACCGACACGTTCCCTCCCCACCCGGACCTCGGACCAGATCAACTTATTTGGGGCCGCACTGCTACAGGGCATTTCTCAGTTGCTTCCACGTATAACATGAGCATGGGCCATGATGACGATCCAGGTTATGCAGTTTGGAAGACTATCTGGTCGTGGCCGGGCCCCCAACGCATTCGTTCCTT
Organism: Erythroxylum tenue; assembly: GCA_027568955.1. Classification (NCBI taxonomy): domain Eukaryota; kingdom Viridiplantae; phylum Streptophyta; class Magnoliopsida; order Malpighiales; family Erythroxylaceae; genus Erythroxylum; species Erythroxylum tenue. The sequence continues at coordinate 8,721 of JAOSBM010141952.1, read as the reverse complement.
TCTATGGCTGTTAGCCCATGAACGGCTCCCCACCAACCAGCATCGGGTCCGGATACATTGTTCTTCCGATGCCACCTGCTACTTTTGCGGATTAGAGGAAAACTCTTTGCATGTAGGCAGGGACTGCAGCAAAGCCCGTCAAGTTTGGAGCCTATTCCCTCCGCACACGAACCAGATTGATTTCTTCACCTTGCCGACTCGGGACTGGCTGATTTGCATCCTCCAACCTAGCCGTCGCCTCCACGGACATGCTTGGGCCACCTTGTTTGGCATTTCCTGTTGGTTCCTCTAGCAATGGAGGAACCGGACCCTATTCGATAGTGATTTTACTTGGCCTTCCTCACCCCGTGATGTTATTTTGTTTTATGCAGGTCAACTCCAAGCTTCCACAGGTTGGCCCCGGCGCGCCATCTCTACAGGGCATAGCGTGCAGCAGGAACAACTCATTGGGTGGTGAACCCCCCCTCCCAAGTGGATCAAAGTTAATACAGATGGTTCCAGCCATCACTCATCTCACTTGGCCACTGCCGGCGGACTTGTTTTGAGACAGTGAGGGCCAATGGCTCGGCGGATTGGCCCAGAAGCTTGGCTGGTGCTCAGCGTTGACAGCGGAGCTCTGGGGTATCTATACCGGGCTCAGTATAACATGGCACCAAGGTTTTCATCATATCGAGCTGGAGATAGATGCTAAAGCGGTCTTCGATATCCTCTTCTCCTCAGATCGACGATCTCGGGCCCTTAATCCCATCATCCGGCGTATTCATATATTGCTCACTAGGAACTGGATTGTTGTTCATCGTCTTGTCTATCGAGAGAGCAACAGAAGTGCGGATTGGCTGGCTACTTACATTGTGCAGTTGGCCCCGGGAGTTACTTATTTTGCTACCACACCCATCGGGTGCCACTTGATCCTCCTCGAGGATTTATCGGGCCTCTGTTGCCCCCGTTTTGTTACTTAATTTGTATTCGTCCTTTCCCCGTTATGCAAAATATATATATATATATATGTTACGTTCCTTCCCTTTCCATCTCAAACCATCAAACCAAACAGGCCTAAGGTGTATCTCAAATCTCATTACCTAACGGTCCGGCCACCACAGTTCTCAATTTTGCCGCCCAAATCCCAATTCCCATGGCCACTACAATTACAATCTCTCATTTTCCAGACAACCCCAAATCCCTAATCCTGAAACATTGCAGAACCACCAGAGATCTCAATCAAGTCCATGCCTTCCTTCTCAAAAACCGCCGCCACTTCGACCCTTTGGTCGCCGCAACCCTCCTCTAATCAGCCGCCTTACTACTACCAACCACCGGCATGGACTACGCCGTTTCGATTTTCGCAAACATGGTTAGTCCCGATTCGGGGGCATACAATGTCATGATAAGAGCCTTCACAGAGAACCAATCCCCGCAAAAAGCTGTAATCTTATTCAAGCAAATGCTCGAAAATGGGGTTCTGTTTGATGAGCGCACTTTGCCTTGTACTCTTAAAGCTTGTTCTCAATTACGTGAAATGAGAGAAGGGAAACAGGTTCATGCCCAGGTTGTGAAATGTGGGTTTGGTTCTGATGGGCTTTGTTTGAACACTCTGATCCATATGTATGGAAATTGCAGTGACATTAATCTTGCCAGGAAACTGTTTGGTGGAATGTGTGAAAGGGATATTTTTACTTGGAATTCAATGTTGTCGGGGTATGTTAAGAACGGGTACTATGAGGATGTCATTCGGTTATTCTTTGAAATGAGGGAATTGGATGCTGGATTTAACTATATAACATTGCTCAGTGTTTTGCCGGCTTGTGGTAGATTGGGTGACGTAGAGCTGGGAGAGTGGATTCATGAGTTTGTAAGGAAAAATGGTCTGGAAGGGAATAGTATCTTAATCACTGCTCTTGTTGACATGTATTCAAAATGCGGTGAGATGGATAAAGCACGAAACTTGTTTGATGGACTGGATCGGAAGAATGTCATTACTTGGAGTGCAATGATCTCTGGTTATACTCAGTCAAGGAGATGTAAAGATGCACTTGATCTTTTTAATGAGATGCAAAGGGCAAATGTAGATGCTAATGAGGTTACTATGGTCAGTGTGCTTTCTTGTTATGCTTTACTTGGAGCTTTGGAGACTGGTAAATGGGTTCATGCGTATATTGAGAGGCAAAAGATTAGGATTACGCTCACTCTTGGAACTGCACTTATAGACTTCTATGGAAAATGTGGATTAATGGATGGTGCAACTGAAGTCTTCCAAAATATGCCTCAGAAAAACGTGTACACATGGACAGCACTGATTCAAGGTATTGCTAATAATGGACAAGGAAGGAAGGCTGTTGAGTTCTATCAGAAAATGAGGGAAAGTGACATCGAACCGAACAATGTGACTTTTATTGGGGTTCTTTCTGCCTGCAGTCATGCAGGTCTGGTAAATGAGGGTCGTGAATTCTTTATCAGCATGAGTAGAGACTTTGGTATTGAGCCAAGTTTGGAACAGTATAGGTGCATGGTAGACATTCTTGGTAGGGCCGGGTTGATTGAAGGAGTCCAGATCTTTTGTCCAATATTATGGTGTCTTATTGTGTCCAATAAATCTCAGCCATTTCGTTATGTGGGTCCTGTAAAATAAATAGCTGAGATTTCATGAGATAGAATAAGACAGAATAATATTGGACAAAGCATCTTATCTATGATTGAAGAGGCTTATCGTTTTGTAAAGGAAATGCCCATCGAACCCAGTGCTGTGAACTGGAGAACATTGTTGGCTTCATGCAAGGTGCATAAGAATGTTGAGATAGCAGATGAATCATTGAAGCACCTGGTTGAACAGGAGCCCATGCATAGTGGGGATTACATACTCTTGTCTAACATTTATGCATCAGTTGGGAGGTTGTCGGACGCCATGAGAACGAGAAGTGAGATGAAAGAGAGAGGAATCAAGAAAATGCCTGGCTGTAGTTTGATTGAATTGGAAGGACAGATTTATGAATTTCTAGCTGAAGCTAAAGTACATCCGTATAAGGCAATCTATAAAGCAACTGAAGACATGATTCGACGAATCAAGACAGCTGGCTATGTGCCCAATATGTCAGATGCAAGATTCGACGCAGAGGAGGACAGGGAATCTGCAGTGTCACATCACAGCGAGAAGCTCGCTATAGCATTTGGTCTTTCTAAAACTCCTCCTGGAACCACAATTAGAATTTCCAAGAATCTTAGAGTTTGTACAGATTGCCATAATGCGGCAAAAATAATATCAAGGGTATATGATAGAGAAATAGTACTTCGTGACAGGAATCGTTTTCACCACATCAAAGAGGGATGCTGTTCCTGCCACGACTATTGGTAACATTGCGGCCAGATTCAAGGCTATGGATAATGTAAAGAAAGGTCTATTCCGTTTTCCCAGTTCTGTTAATTTCACTTGGCTTCAATCAATTTCCATCATACACAAACATAGTCGCCTCGAGATACATTACAAGCAAATTAACAGTAAAAGTCAGAATTTCATCAGCACCCGTCTGATGGGACCACTAGTTCACGACTCTCCCTGTTTGCTAGGGGATGAACCATTATTAGGCCGGATTCAGATTATATGTTACTATTACCTTTGTTCTTATTCTATTAATTTGTTCTTGTCCTGTTTATGATAAATACTCCCATTTGTTAAATATAATTCCTATTTTTTGAATAAATAGATGCTCATAAAATAATGTAATAAGAACAGATGATTTAGGTCAACAAAACTAATCCCTGAATTATTCAAAGTCTGCTCCGGAATCGAATTGTTTCGATGCAGAGCCTTCTTTAAACAAAAAAATGTCTTCCATCTCTCTCTCTGCTTTTTTTTTTCCCGTTTTCTCTCATTTTCAGAGAACTCTTTCAGAATGAATGTATCCAAAGTTGCTTCTCCTGGGAATTAATGGTACTGGGTTATGTTTCCCTCCTACAGAAAAATTGATGTTGATTTTCAAGGCCAGTAATCAGATTGCCATGCAATCTCTCTCGTCTTAGGAAAAGTTAAACATCACCTTCAGAGATGTTTCTTTCCCACTATTTTTTTCTCACAACCCATAACCAAATCTACCCACATCATGGATCTTTTGGTGCACGGAAATGTTATAGCGTTGCTCCAGGATCCCTTATAATTTTGGTGGGCAAGGGGCGGTATCTGACGACTACCATCAGGAAGCGTTCACTAGCTTGTATGGACACCAAAAAGACGAATTTTATTATCAAAAAATGTCGTCAAAATGTGTTCCTGGGCTAAGAGCCTGTTCCCGACTGAGCTATCTTCAGCCTCTTATCCCTCGGAAACACACCAAGGTTGTCATTTTCTTTTACAAGTAGGGTGGTTTAGTAACATTGGTTGAAGCAGAAGAAGAAGCCTTTTGGCTTGTTTTCCATCTCTGCTTTGGGGGTTTCCCCACAGTCATCACGCACTGTCATTAAGGAACTTGTACCCGGAGATTCTGGTGGCAAGATGGTGTTCTCTGATGTCAAAAGACGAGGAGGAATAGCTGGTTCAGGAGGAGCAATGGTGGACAGATAATTCAGTATCATGTGAATTATTTGAGTGAAATTAGGCCGAGCATTTGCATCTTCTGTCCAGCATGAAGTCAGGATGATGGCCAATTCTTCCGGCAAGTTTTCAGCACTAGGTCTCACGTTCTGAAAAGTTAATATACACCATCGCAGTTACAAGTCTTCAACGCTTTCAGGGAGAATTTAATCAAAATTTTAGTTGGCACAACATAATTTTCGAGTGAATAGACCAGAGGTCACTACCTTAAAGGCAGCTGCATATGCAGCCTGAAGATTTGACATGCCTTCAAATGGTAACTTGTTGTGTAAAAGCTCCCACAACACAATTGCAAAGCTATAAGCATCCACCTTATGATTGTAGTGCTTTTTCTCTCCCTGCCTTAAGGTGACAGTGCTATATAACTGCCAAGAAAGTAACGAGTATAAGGGGAAGCACTTAAGAGAGAAGGTAAATTATAAAAAATCCATTTTTTTTTTCAAATAAACAAAAGCAACCATTCGCCTTCCTTTAGTTCATTACCTCAGGAGCCATCCAACGATATGTTCCTGTCTCAGCAGTCATCATTTCTGTCAATGACTCTTCTCTTGCTAGTCCAAAATCAGCTAGTTTCACAGTTTTGTGATCCTCAGTCAAGAGCAAGTTCTCTGAAAAGTAAAAAAGTCAATTAAGTTGTGATCGTTTTAACAAATTTGAAGTCCTATCCTAACCAGTAAACATATAAAAATAAAGGGATGACCTTCTTTTCAAGCCATATGACCTCACTCTACACGGACACAACTACCATTTGGCTGACATAACATTATACTACCTAATGATACCAACTACTTCTGAGGATCATGGGAAGTGAAATCGTCAAATTCTCTCAAAACTGAAATAGCCATAAGATGGAAGATTTCATTTCTTATTTTGGGCATAAGGAATATCTGTACATGCTAATCAGTTCTATAAGCCTTTTAAGACAAACTTGTAGTGACAACGGAATTTAAGAAAATTATCGTATCAATGGGTTCATGACTCCTCAATAAGGTGAAAGCAGAATTGCCAAATTTTAAGCTGTCACAAAGAAGCTTTCATACACAATTTACCAAGCTAAATTAGCTAAAATGCATTATAGGTGAAAGGCCAGAAAGATTTGTATGATGTCACTAATCAGCAGGTATCATTACGTTCAAAAAGGTCCCATTGGACATAGAATTAGTGAATGACCTCTTGGAACATTAGTTAGCAAACGAACTTGTCAAAATAGTGGCTTAAAGTTTGTACATAGTGAGTTCTCTATTAATGGGTAGGGTGATAAAAATATTACCAGGTTTCAGGTCACGATGGATAATCCCATGAGAGTGCAAGCATTCCATGGCTCGAGCAATATCAAGTGCAAAACCAATAGCTACATGTTTGTCCAAGCACCTTGGCCGCATACTGAGTAGGTATTTCCGCAGGGTCCCTCCCAGCAAAAGTTCGGTGACTATAACCATCTCTGGCTCTCTGCAGGCACCAATGAACTGTTGACACGCAAATTTCCAACACCCAGTTTTAGTAACAATCATTTGTTATTCACTGAAAACTGTTTAATAGCATGCAACTTATATTATGTCTAATGAAGCAAACTTATAATAACATCCAAGAGCTCAACCTTCACTAAGTTCTTATGTTGGACCCTAGACAACATTGCAACTTCCCTAGCAAATCGTGCTTCTCTCTTAGCGATCTCCTCCAGGGTCTTTCCCTTATGAACAATCTTAATGGCGACGGTCTGGTTCTTATATCTGCAAAGGAATCCAACCAAGTTGATTAAGATACGGTAACATAAGCAATCGCAAAAAGCATCAAGGAAAATTCTTTGCATCAATTTGTTATCAATTTGGATAACAGTAAGAATTTCCTTCTATGATTTTTCTCCCCTCTCTCACTCTTTAGTCTTTCCCTATTTTTCTTCTGTTTGTACTCAGATTCATTTCTCCTAAGCTCTTAAATTATAAAGAAAATTGAACCTACATCATAGACGAGCTTAATTCACACACCAAAAACGGCCCACAAGCAAGCAAGCAGAGGTGTTCTGACAACAGATTACAATGGCAGAAGCCTAGATTTAAGGTTTTGAACATCAAAACAAGAAGATGAAGCGAAAGTCTTAATAAGGGAATAAACTTACTTGCCCTCATACACTTTGGCATGAGCTCCCTCACCAATCTCTGGGCCAACAAAAAGAAGTTTGGGATCAACCAACCATCTGGCATCTAATCTAAACTCATCAACTGAGTAAAATCCACTCCCAGATTCCATATTTTCAAAGGTCAGAATTTAGCATCTGCACTATACGACGACCTTTTCTACACAACCCCAATAGAAACACAAATCATAAGCTCACTCACGAAGACAAAGTATTGAAGGGCTTATTTACAGTGTTGAGTGGATAAGCTGACAAACAAGCCGAGAAGTAAAACAAGACATGCTCTGTGCAGTGTCCTGCTACTAACCACATCTCAAGAATCAGGCCCGGTGATCAAAACTCAGAGATTTTAATGTTCACAAGTCCTTTTAACGCAAAAGTAAAGGAACCCCACGTGGGTATAGAGAGAGAGTGAAAGCTGAGACCAAAGAAAGCTAAGAAACAAAGCTCAAACCCCAAAAAGGTTACTTTCAAATACACGGGGAGAAGAGAAGAATCTCCCCCAGAAAGGGGAACAGAGTAAGAGACCAATCAACCAAACTTCAACTGAAAATCAATCCTCTCCTTGCCCCTCTATACCTCCTATCTCATAAACATTTTCTTCTTCTTTTGTTCCCCTTCCCACCAAAGAGTTTAGTTTAAATGGAGAAATGGGCTTGACAGTTTATTTAATAAGCGCAAGTTCAGAGCTTGACTCCTGATCTAGAAACAAAATCATAAAGGAATCGAGAAGGTCTTCGAGAGAGAGAGAGGGGCGATATTTTAAGGGCATTGTAATAAAGACTGTGGGAGCCCATAAAAACTAATCAAGAGCACATGCAAACTAAATCTTGTCAGACACTGGGACACCCGACACTAGGAGTTGCCTGGACCCGACCACTCGAGGACCACCTGTCCTTCTTTCCGCCTTCTACTTCCCAAGTAAAATAAAAGACCCCTTAACCTTATGTTTTCGTTCTTCTACATCAAGCTTTCGACTCTGGACTGACTTCCCTCACTTATGTTTCTTTACATTCTCTTCGCTATTTTGTAGGACTTTGGAGGGAAAGTGAAGAAGCGAAGAAGAAGACATAGTAGAGCATAAGACCACCCAAATCAGAAATTGCAGCAATTTCTGTGAATTTGGGAACTAGAGGGAAATTAAAGAGAGTTGTAAACTCCGTTTTACAAATATTAGAATCTCATATGGAAATTAAAGATGTATGTAGGAAGTCGTTTAACGATAGTATAAAACTTCCTACATACATCACATAGTTCCAAGAAAGAATCCCATTACACAAACGACTAGCTTCAAGTATTTGACCCAAATTGCAACTTTCTATTAAAGCAAAGACCAGTGCCACTCAAGGGCCCAAAGCATTCTAAGGTAGTTGGCCTGTACTCGCAGTATTATCCGCAGTGACATCAAGATCCAGAAGGGACAGTCTTGTCATTGGTGATGGGGCGTCGTTCGTAGGTAAATTTTTAGTAACGATCAAACTTAAACTTAAACTTATGCTTCGTTGATTGAATTCAGCCCTCTCCAAATATGAATTGCAAAGTTGCTTAGGACATTCATCCACTTAACGATGTTTAAGTTAGAGGTCAACTACATCCATTGCAGTCTGGGGACTAATTCAACTCGAGGACTTGGGGGTGCTTTTCGAGTCTTGACTCCAGCGAAGAGCCCACCTTGAAATGAGAGGGATAAAGATTACTATAATTTGTGATACAGCCAACGAAGAACGTAATTTAAAATTTTTATTCAATTATCCGAAATACATAATAATTTCTAGGATAAAACTTCATATTACTGAACTACTTCAGACTTCGCATTTTAACGACATTCTCGCTGAATTGTTGTTGTAAGTATCAATTTGCAAGTTGAACAAAAATATACGACAGATGATATTATTAAATAATAGAAAATGTAAAATGTAGGTTGGTCGGGACGGCCCGGTTGGGCTTGGGCTCGGTCATAGTGACCCGTGGGCCGATCGACCTATTCGTCAAAGATGTCGGGCCCAAA
>JAOSBM010141946.1:0-14441 GCA_027568955.1 Erythroxylum tenue | reverse complement strand
CATCCATACAGCACTATACAAGTCGAGTTACAGGAGTACAAGTCGACTTATACCTGGATAAGTCGACTTATAGGAGAAAACAAGTCGAATTATAGTACTGTATAAGCATAAGTCGAGTTACAATAGGTGTACAAGTCGACTTACACTTACACCCACTTGGCTTCTAGGAAGGTTATCACGCAAAGTAAGAAAAATATATAAAGGTTACCAGAAATAAGAAAGAAGAAAGGACCAAATTAGATTCGGAATAATAATACCGGAATAATTTAATTAAGACTTAATTAAATTGGGTTTTAAGCCTATGATTAAATAATGGTCTTACTCTAATTAAGGGTTAATTAGAAGCCCAAAGTAAACATTTAATATTGGGCTGGATTTTGGTTTGATTTAATTAATTAGATTAATTAAATTAAAACAAGTTTTATAAAAGACAAAAATTAAGGCAAAAACCGAAACTACAAGGATGTAGTTTTTTGTATTGCATAGCTAAATGGACAGCTGCACATTTAGCATTGAATTGCTGAATTTAAGATGAGTTTTTATCATGCTTCATCATCATTAAATGGTTTAATGGTGTTCTCAGTAAATGGTTTAATGGTTGTCACTTAATGTTGTCATGTAGAAAAACTTATCAACCTTTTAGCATTCTTTTGATTAAAGGAGTAATGCATTTGATGTTTTCTCTCCTTTCTTTCATTTGTTAACCGAAAATGAGTTTCTTGCTTTTGGTTTTTTTTCTTTTCATGTAGCCATATTAAACAAATGAGAAGGTCTCATTTATTGCTCTCCCTTTTTCATTTTGAGAAAGAGGAAGAGGTGGTGCATTGGTTGGAATTCTACTCTCCTTTCTTTCATGACCGAAATTAGAAAAGAGAGTGTATCTTAGTTTTTGTTCTTTCAACTAAGGTAAACTTCTACAATATTTCTTCTCCTTTTCTACTAAAGGATCTTGCTAACCAAGTTGTCCAAGGAGAACAAGTGGTAGATCGGATTGGTTGAGGATATAATAGCAAGGAGAGGATACAATAATAAGAAGAGGATACCATAGCGAGGAGTCAAAGTTGTAGCTAAGGAGTCGGTAAAATTTCTATCATCTTTTATGTTATTTATCTTTCTAATACCGTATCATGAATGGATTAAACATGTTGAATTGGTTATTATGCTTCCGCTACGTTTTGAATTCGGAAAAAGTTTTTGAAATCCACCATTTTAGTCAAATCTAGTATGCTTTTGTTTTCAATCCAACAATTGGTGTTGGAGCCATTTTGTTATGCATGATTCGGTTCCTATATGTTGCAGGGGTTGGCAATTATATTTGTGTATGTTGTACATTTTTATGTGATAGAAATATATATAGTGTATGTGTTGCTCTTTTGGTTGTCCAAAGAATATAGATTTACCTTGTAAGCTTTCTTCTTTTGGTTTGTAACAAGAAGGGTGGCCTATCATCGCCATGTTTCCTCCCTATCTTCTTTTTATGTTTTCTTTGATTTTGTAATATACAAATTTCTATAATGTTGAAGATGAAGTAGCCGTGGGTCGAAGAAAAGAAGGTAATGGTTTCAGTTTATCCTTTGGTGTATTGGCAAAGTTTTGGTTTTATGAAAACCAAAGTGCTGGAATTATGAAAAAAAATGTTTTGGAAAATAAATGCCATTACGCATTTTTACCTAATGGGCCAGGTCATGTGAGCGAAGAGTTTGAAGTAGAAGATCCAAGTCCAAGAAATTTTTTAAGGGCCAAAGTGCCTTGTGATTTTTTATATGTTCTAGGATGGACAATCAAAAATAGTATTATTATTCCCGAGATGAATGGATGGATGGATGCTAATAATATGTGATATTATGTGATAGTATGCCATTTAGAATAATTGCTAACCCTAGGCTTTGCCATACATTCATTATGTATGAGATATATAATGAAACACTATAGGATGACTAACAAATTGTATCTAGACAAGATGGTATTTATTAAAACTTAAAGACCAAAAAAATTGAGTGGGAGAGGATGCTCATGTGAGAGTCCACGGTCTCTATATGATGGCCCGTTTGCATGTGGTGAAGTGTTACTCCCCATTGGAGAATATGAATCGTAGATCTTGCATGGTTTGGGTCTCCTAAAGGATAAGTCAACTCATTAGTAGAAAATGTGACCTCCCACCGAGGCAAGATTTGCAAGTACCTTTAGTGGATGAATCAAATGGTTACACACTCAACATGTTTTGTCAATAACCTGACCACCGTACCTCTGTTGATAAAAGTATGGAACAAATTATGGTGCTTCTTTAAAAGTTAGGCATGAAGATGCTTGGTAGCTTTTTCAGTGGGAGGGTCCCAATTTTTCTTGTAATGGATAAGATGACTCATCGTCACTTAGTCCGTTATAGATAAGAAAAATAACCGTCGTATAAAGATTTAATTTTTTAAAGTTTTGTTAAATCTATCACCATGCATACATGCATCATGATTTTATACAAAGTTCCAATATCATTGGCTAGTATGCTCATTCTTTAATAATTTATTTTTCATACATAATCACCACAATATGAATCCACTCACTTTGCTCTTGACTAATAACAAATTGGAAAACGAAGATAATTTTAATGAATGGAGACGTAACCTTGACATTGTTCTTCAATATGAATGAATTTCATACGTATTAACGAAAAATGAGCCTACACCTCTAGTTGGAAATTCAACTTCTGAGCAAGTCCAACTATATAAGCGATGGCAGAGTGCTGATAAGACTACTCTGTGCTATATTCTAGCTTTTGTTAGTGGAATGTTGCAAAAGAAAATTGCCCGCATGAAAATTGACGATGTAATGGTCCATCACCTATATGAGACGTTTGGAGTTATGTAAATATAGTACCTTAGAAAGCAAGTGTATTTACATGTAACTTTATCTTTTTCAGTTACATTTTTGTAATGAAAATATTTATTATTATTAAAACAAAGGAGTTTGGTTTTTATGAGCATTATATATCTAGTCATAAGGTACTGAGATTCTTTGGTAAGTAATATACATATATATAGAGATGTATGGGAAACAAGTATATTATAAGAATATAAAATAATAGATTTATAGTCGAATAATCAAGTTGGTCGCTTGATTATGGTTTAGATTGTATTGTTACGATTTATCTCCATGTAAGTAAAGGAGTTTACTTCAAGGGAATGATGAGTTTCATATCATGATAGTAGTTGATTATCGACAATGGCACTATTAAATGAATCTGGAATCAAGTATGTTTTCAAGAATAAAGTAAGCCGTTACTTTAGTCTTAAAACATACATTTTAGCATTTGCTTATTATGAACCACAATCTTGATGAGTGATGAACTCATATGTGTTTCATTATAATCCAGTGTTTGCATGTTGGAATTATTAATTGAAACATGTATCAGGGAACATTTACTTAAATAAAAAGTTTATAGTGATATCATCACTTGTAGGTGTTTTATCGAGATTGGTGAATAAACTGGCGCCAGTACTTTGATGGACTAGTAACCCATCAAATCTTAACTCCAAGATGAGATCTTGTGTGTTAATCTCCATATAGAATAAAACGGGAGATCTAGAAGGAAAAACCAACATAAGTGAAAAACAGTAATTTTACCCTTTGTTGTGGGGATGGCTATAATAAGGTTCATAATAGGGTTTGCAATTGGACATATTATTTGAAATATGTATTCTCATAAAATTTAGTAATTGAAGAGTTCAACTAATTGTCTTTAGTGAAATGACATTTAGTTAGTAAGCTAGAATTAATTTTAATGAGATTAAATTAATTCTGGGCTTATTAGAGCTTGAATTATTTAAGTCCAATAAGATTCCCCACTTGGTTTCAAGGAAGGTTATCAAGCAAAGTAAGAAATATAAATGGAGGTTTTAAAACCCATGATTGAATGTTGGGCTTGCACTAACTAATGGTTAATTAGAAGCCCAAATGTACATTTAGAAATGGGTTAGACTTCGATTTAATGTAATTGATTAGATTAATTGTATCAAAAAAATTTTAAAGAAAGGAGAAGGAATTTTAACTTTGTTGGGTTTAATGTGCAGCTGCACATTTGGCATTGGATTGCTAAATAAAGATGGTATTTATCATGCTTTATCCTCATTAAATGGTGTAACGATGTTACCATTAAATGGTTTAATGGTTGTCTTTTAATGATGGCATGTAATGTAACCTTTTTAGCATTCATTTGATTAAAGATGAAAGAGTTACATTGGATAGACCATCTTCCTTCTTTTATCATCAGAAAACGAAATTGACATGTTAATTTTAGGTTATTGGTCTTTCCATATAGCCATCTTAAAACAAGTGAGAAGGGTCTCATTTAATGGCTTCTTTATGTTTGATTAAAGAAAGGGGTGATGCATTGGATGTTATTCCTCTTCTTTCATTTCATGCATACCGAAATTGAGGAGTGTAAGAAAGGGTTCTTGCATTGTTTTGATTCTCTCTTTCCTCTTACCTATGCATGGCCGAAACCTAGTATGAGAAGAGTCTTATTGTTTCCTTCTTTCCTCTAAGAAAAAGCTCCTTTAAACATTTTCTTCTCCTTTCCCACTAAAGGATTTTGTTAACCAAGTTGTCCAAGAAGAACAAGAGGTAAATCAAATTGGTTGAGGATAAATCAACAAGGAGAAGATAGATTGACAATGGAAAGGTTTCAAAAGCAAGGCTAAAGCTAGGATTGGATACAAGAAGAAGGAGAGGATAGCACAGTGAGGAGTTAAAGCTGTAGTGAAGGAGTCGGTAATATTTCTACCATCTTATCTTTATGTTAAATATTATCCATATACCGTATCATGTATGGATTGACATATTGATTTGGTTATCATGCTTCCGTTGCGTCATGATTTCTTAAAAAGTTTTGAAATCCACCGTTTAACCAAATATTACATGTTTTCATTTCCGATCTAACAATTGGTATCAAAGCCATTTTTATTATGCATATTTCAGTTCCTATATGTGTGATGCATGGGTTGGCCATTATTTTTGTATACTGCATATTTTTATGTGATAGAAATATATGGTGTATGGTTTTTCTCTTATGGTTGTCCATAGAATTTATATTTACCATGTAAGATTTCTTCATTTGGTTTGTAACAAAGAGGGTGGTATATCATCACCATGTTTCGTTCTTGGCTTCACTTTTATGTTTTCTTTGATTATGTAATGTTCAAAATCATGTAATGATAAAGATGAAGAAGCCATGGATTGAAGAAAAGAAGAGGTAAAGTTTCAGTTTTATTATGGTGTCTTGGCTAATTTTCAGTTCTAGAATTTTGTTTTAACAAATTTTCTAGAATTTTGTTTTAACAAATTTTCGATTGTATGAATGTTTTTGTAACAAAGTTTCAGATTTTTACATGTACTGGATTTTTTATGCCATATACATAAGTTTCGGTTTTGTTAAACAAAAACAAGTGTAGATTTTTGTTTTCTATTGAACAACAATTTGGTTTTATGAAAGATAAACAATTTTGTTGCAAAAGAAAAGTCATTACACATTTTTTACCAAATGGGCCGGGTCATGTGAGAGAAGAGTTCAAAGTAGAAGATCTAAGTCCCAGAAGAATATTTTGGGCCTAAAATGCTTGTAATTATTTTTATGTTTCTAGGATGGACAATCAAATGTAGCTTATTAGTTCATGTGATGAATGGATAAATGAATGCAAACAATATGTGATATTATGTGATTGCATGTCATTTATAAAATTTCCAGCCCTAGTGTTTGCCATGCATTCATTATGTATGAGATATATAATGAAACAATATAGGATGGATAGTAAATTGCATCTAGACAAGATGGTATTTATTAAAACTTAAAGCCTGAAAAAGATTGAATGGGAGAGGATGCTCATGTGAGAGTCCACGGTCTCCAATTGCTGGCCCATTTTCATGTGGTGAAGTGTTACTCCCTACCGGACGGCATGAATCCTAGAGCTTGCATGGTTTGGGTCTCCTTCAGCATAAGTCAACTTATTGGTAGCAAATGTGACCTCCCACCGAGGCATGGTTTGCAAGCATCTTTAGTGAATGAATCAAATGATTAAACATTCAACATATTTTATCAATAAATTACCCACTGTAGCTCTGTTGGTAAAAGTATGGACGAAATTATGATGCTTGAGATGCTTGGTAGTTTTTGAGTGGGAGGGTCCCAAATTTTCTTTTAATGGATAAGATGGCCCATCGTCACTTAGTCTGTTATAGATAAGAAAAATAACCTTCGTATAAAGTTTTAAATTTTTTTTATGTTTTGTCAAATCTATCATCATGCATATATGTATCATGATTTATACAAAGTTCCAATATTATTGACTAGTATGCTCATGTTTTATTAATTTATATTTTGAGACATAATCAACCACAAAATGAATCCACTTACTTTGCTCTTGACAAATAACAAATTGGAAAATGGAGAGAATTTTAATGAATGTAGACGTAACCTTGACATTATTCGTCAATATGAACGTATTTCATGGGTGTTAACTGAAAATGAACCTACACCTCCGAGTGGAGATTCAACTCCTAAGATAGTCCAATAACATGAGCGTTGGCGAAATGTTGACAAGACTACTAAGTGTTATATTCTAGCTTCTGTCAACGGCATGTTGCAAAAACAAATTGTTTGTATGAAAACTGCTAGTTTAATGGTCCATCACCTACATGAGATGTTTAGTGTGAGGACTAGGTCTGCAAGAGTGAAAGCTATCCAAACCTTTCACAATCTTAGAAAAAAAGCCTGATCAACAGGTACTAGATTACATGTTTAAGGTAATCTCTGAGGTCACTGAGGCTGAGATGCTTGGGACGGATATGGATGCAGATACGCAGATGATAATGATCATCAATAGCTTAAACCCTTCTTTTCAGCAGTTTAAGTTGGACTACGAGCTCAACACCAAGGATTATTGATATGTGCTTAATTGTTGATATTTTTAATTATTTACACTTAGCAATTAATGATACAAAAATGATTAAGATGCTAACTTTAATTCATATTTGATTTTAGGTACAATTTGGGAGCAAAAAAATTAAAGTGAGTCAAAAACACCTCATTTGGGGCATTTCTCGAAGATCAATACTTGCTTGTCTTCATGGAGTGAGACAAAGAAAATTCAAAGATAAAAAATGGAAAAAAAAAGAAAGAAAATTCTAAATTCAAAAAATGGAGGATGGAAATAAATCAGAAGCTTAAGGCAGCAGGCACGTGGGATTAGAGAGAAATAAAATGAGGGTAGAAAATTAAATCAAGTAAGAAGGGACACTACAAGGGGCGTGAACGTAAGTGACGTGACCAAGAGGCTGGAGCAGTCCATCCACACTAGGAACAAAAAGGTAACATACGGGTAAGGGCGTAGAAGGTTTAATGGAGTGGCATTTTAATTGGTCAGAGGATTAACAATAAAACAGTGGAGAGCGCACGCTATAAGGGGTCCCATGAATTAGCTACAGTAGACATACAAAAGAGAGGCGACAACAATAAATCACATGAGTATCAATTAGCTAAATGGGAGGAAAATCACGCAAGCACGAGACGACACGCAGTAGGCTTTTAAAAGAGGACAACAAATTAAATTAAGGGAGTGAGGGGCAATAGGAGACAGCTGGGCAACGTAAATAACGCAAAAATTAAGAGCCAAAGTGGGGAAAAACACGCAAGAAATGAATTAGAGGCAACAGAGAGCAAATTAAATAGGGGGTGTCGGCAGAATAGGACAAGGAGAGCAGATGTGAGGTGCAACATGCAACATGCCACTGTAGAGAAAACGAAGAGGAATAGCGCGCAGGCAAGCGTGGAGGCACAGTATCGGCGCAAATACAAGAACAGTAGCGAGCTGGAGCTTGCGATAAGAAACATGAAGACAATGGCGCAGTTGAAGGGACATTTAATTGTCCCATCAATTACAGTAAAAGGCTAGCAATAAGGAGTTTTCGGTGGGACATTGGATGGTGACTCAAGCAATTTATCGAGAAAGATCCATGAAGAACTAGACGTCCCGATGCCGGTTCGGAGGTAAAATCGATGCCGACAACCTGGGTTAAGTATTTTTATTATTATTTTGTTGTTTCATTCTCTCATTAGAAATTGATTGTATTATTCTATTTTCATTTTGGGTATTGTATATGGAAAATCAGATTTTCGTTATTATTCGGTTATTTGTGTATAAACCTATTGGGTATTGTGAATTAATGATTTTAATGCGATCATTGAATTGTTAATTTCAAACCCATTGCTAGAATTTCGATATAATCCGTAATTGTTATGTTGAAATTCACATGTAGCGACTAATGATTCGTAATCATTAGGGATAACATGACCTAGGTTAAATGACGCATCTTATGTAGTTGTTGCCTTGATTAATCAGTTTTCCTAATTCATAATGCTACCTCCTAATTAAATCTAGAGATCGTATCCTAGGTTGCTCGGTGGTTAGGTTTAATTAACGATCGTATCTTGATTAAACAAAACCTAAGGGAAAACTAGAGTTAATTATTAACCCACGATTAATAGTTGCTAGGAGAGGTTAAAGAAAAAAAAATTAATAAAATATGCTTGATTAAGGTATAGGCTGAGATTGAACCAAAGAACTGGGTCCCTATCGAATTCTCCACATTTATCATTTTTGCATGTTTTTCTTTAATTTGTTTTTATTAGATAGTTTTATTTTATTTTCTTCTTTAAAAATCCAAAACCCCCATTAGTGTAAACACCGATTAATTTCATTTCATAAACTTTTCATACACTCTCTATAGGATCGACCTAGACTCGCCACTCTACAGTAGTAGTCTAGTTATTTTAATTTTGATTAGCGTTACGATGCGTTGTCAATTACACCTTGAGTCAGTTGATGAATACCCTCCAAAGTACAGAGGAGATATTGAATATCAAGGCTCATAGGCCAGAAGCTAATGTAGCATCTTCTTCTAAGCCCAAGGGTAGGGAAAGTAAAAGAAGAAGGGTCTAATGAAAAAGAAGGCCACAATAGGGGTCAAGGCCAACCCATGAAAAAGAAGGCCAAAGAGAACACCAAGGGAAAGTGTTTCCGCTGTGATGAGATGGGTCACTGGAAAAGAAACTATCCAGTCTACTTTGAGTCCCTCAAAAGTAAACAAGGTATGGGTTTCCTAAGTTTCTTAGGAGCTAGAAATGTGGAAGATTTATCTGTTTCTTGGATATTAGATGCAAGAGCCACTAACCATGTTTGCAATTCTTTGCAGGGATTCCAGCAAAGGAAAAGACTACCTAAAGGCCAATTCAAGTCAAGATAGAAGATGGATCCTATGTTTCAGTAGAATTAGTGGGAGTAGTTATCTTAGACATTCCTAGTGGTCATAAGTTATATTTGGAGGATGTTTATTACATGCCAATGATTGTAAGGAACATGATTTCTATTTTTTGTCTAATAAAATCCGGTTATTCCTTATATTCTGAAAATGTTGTTTCAATATACAGGAATAAGGATTTTATTTGTGATGCGATAATTAAACAAGGATTGTTTTTTATAGAACCTATGACAGGCTCATTAAACACCACATAATTGATAAAACCAAAACAATCTATTGTCTCTAGCATTAATTCAAAATATCTATGCACTTAAGAATGGGTCATACCAATTAGAAAAGACTTGATAGGTTAGTAAAGGATGGGATCCTTATGGTCTTGGATAATGATCCATTACCTACTTGTGAATCATGTACTGAAGGAAAATTGACCAAAGCCTCATTTCCTTTTAAAGGAAACAGATTTGAATCCACGTTGGACCTGGTACATACTGATGTGTGTGGGCCCATGAACGTACAAGCAAGAGGAGGTTATGAATATTTCATAACCTTTATAGATGATCACTCTAGATATGGCTATTTGTATTTGATGCATAAAAAGAGTGAATCTTTTGAAAAGTTCAAAGAATTCAAAGCTGACGCTAAGAAGCAGCTAGGCAAGCCATTAAAACAACTTCAATCTTATCGAGGTGTTGAGTACTTATCTGGAGAGTTCCAGCAATATTTAATTGAAAATGGAATTGTTTCCAAATTGTTAGCTCCTCGAACACCTCAACAGAATGGTGTAGCTGAGAGGAGAAATAAGACTCTATCGGAAATGGTAAGATCAATGATGTCCTACGCTAGTCTTCCAGAATCGTTCTAGGGTTATGTCATACAAACGGTAACATATCTTCTTAACTTTGCTCCATCGAAATCGGTGCCTAAAATACCTAAGGAGTTGTGAACTGTTCGAGTAACTTCATTACCGCACTTAAGGACTTGGGGTTACCCAACCCATGTTTTAAAGTCTGAATCCACAAAGATGGAACCAATGTCAGAAGTATGTTTATTTGTAGGATATCCTACGGGAACTCGAGGGTACTATTTTTATAGTCCACAGGATAGGAAGGTATTTGTGTCGACAAATGCGACCTTCATAGAGGAAGAGTTTGTGAGAAATCACAAAGGAAGAAGTGAAGTAATACTAAAGTAGTTAGTTATTTCATCCAAACCAAGAGTTGCTTTGGATATGACAGAACCAGATGTCGAAATGGATTCAAGAGTTGAATCAAAAGTGCAACCTGAACATCAAGTTGTGCCTAAACATAGTGGGAGGGTTATGAGACAGCCAGATAGGTATCTAGGTCTAGGAGAAGGCTTAATTGCCATCTCAGACTAAGAAGAAACGGATCCCAGTATGTATACACAGGTTATTAATGATGTTGATGCAGAAAAATGGCTCAAGGTGATGGAATCGAAAATAGGTTCCATGTACACTAATGAAGTCTTGTTCCTTGTAGATCTACCACCAGGTATAAAAGCTATAGGGTGTAAATGGATCTACAAAAGGAAAAGATGATCAGGATGGAAAGGTAAAGACCTTTAAAGCTAGATTGGTAGCCAAGGGCTATACTCAAAAAGAGGGTATAGACTATGAGGAGACTTTTTCTTCGGTTGCCATGGTTAAGTCGATCAGGATTCTTTTGGCCATAGCAGCCTATTTCGATTATGAAATATGGAAAATGGATGTCAAGACTGCATTTCTAATATGGATATTGAGGAGACCTTTTATATGGCCCAACCAGAAGGATTCATTGAGCCAGGTAATGAGCATAAGGTTTGCAAGTTGTAAAGCTTATGGACTTAAGCAAGCATCTAGGTCTTGGAACATTAGGTTTGATAAGTCTATCAAAACCTAGATGAGCCTTGTGCCTATAAAAGGATACAAGAAGGAAAGGTTATTTTCCTAATCCTGTATATTCATGACATTCTGATCATTAGGAATGATGTGGGAATGTTGTCTATGGTTAAAGGATGGCAGAATGAACAATTTTCAATGAAGGATTTGGGAGAGGCTAACTATGCTCTAGGGATCAAACTTGTAAGCGATCATAAGAACAAACTGCTAGCTTTGTCTCAATTAACCTACATTGAGAACATGCTCAATAATTTTTCCATGCAAGATTCCAAGAGGGGTTTTACACCTACTAGACATGGAATCAAACTTTCAAAGGAACAAGCACCTAAAAATCAAGAGGAGGTTGAACACATGTGTAACATTCCATATGCTTCGGCAGTTGGAAGTTTAATGTATGCAATACTTTGCACTAGACTAGATATCTGTTACGCAGTGGGACTGGTAAGCAGATTTCAGTCCAATTCAAGAATGAAGCATTGGACTACAGTTAAGTGTATACTTAAATATCTCCGTAGGACGAAGAACTTAATGCTTGTTTACTCAGGAAGTAACCTTATTCCGACAGGAGATACAGATTCTGATTTCCAATCAGATGTTGATTCAAAGACATCAACTTCTAGTTCTATATTTACTTTAGGAGGTGGAGCCATAGCCTGGAGGAGTGTCAAGCAATCTTGTATTGCTGATTTGACTATGGAGGCTGAGTATGTTGCTCTTTGTGAAGCAGCAAATGAAGCAGTCTAGATCTGCAAGTTCCTAAATGATTTGGAGGTAGTTCCAGAGGCAGAAAAAGCCATTACACTTTATTGTGATAATAGTGGGGTAGTGACTAATTCTAAAGAACCTCGGAACCACGAGGCTGCAAAACACATTGAGCGAAAGTATCATCTCATAAGGGAGATAATACAATGTGGAGAGGTGAATGTGGTAAAGATTCCCACGGGGCAAAACCTTGCTGATCCGTTTACGAAGACACTATCTTAAAATAGTTTTGAGGGTCACCTAGTAGGGATGGGAAAGACAGTTATGTCAACCTTGCTTTAGGGCAAGTGGGATATTGTTGGAGTTATGTAAATATAATGTCCTGGAAAGGAAGTGTATTTACATATATCTTTATCTTCTTCAGTTATATTTTTGTAATGAAAATATTTATTATTATTAAAACAGAAGAGTTTGGTTTTTATGAGCATTATATATCTAGTCATAAGGTATCGAGATTCTTTTGTAAGTAATATACATATACATAGATATGTATGGGAATCATGTATATTATAAGAATCTAAAATAATAGATTCACAGTTGAAAAATCAAGTTGGACGTTTGATTATGGTTTAAACTGTAGCGTTACGATTTATCTCCATGTAAGTAAAGGTGTTTATTTTAAGGGAATGATGAGTTTCATATCATGATAGTAGTTGACTATCGATAATGGCACTATTAAATGAATCTGAAAATAAGTATGTTTTCAAGAATAAAGTAGGTCGTTGCTTTAGTCTTAAAACATACATTTTAGCATTTGCTTATTATAGACCACAATCTTGATAAGTGGTGAACTCATATGTGTTTCATTATAATTCTTGATATAATCAGAATAGATTTTTAAAGAGTATTAATCTAGTTTCTGCATGTTGGAATTATTAATTGAAACATGTATCAGGGAGCATTCACTCAAATAAAGAGTTTATAGTGAAATCATCACTTCTAGGTGTTTTATGGAGATTGGTGAATAAACTAGCGCCAGTAGTTTGTTGGACCAGCTACCCATCAAGTCTTAACACCAAGATGAGATCTTGTGTGTTAATCACCATATAGAATAAAATGGGAGATCTAGAAGGAAAAACCAGCCGAACGACAAAACGATAATTTCACCCTTTGTTGTGCGGATGGCTATAATAAGGTTCATAATAGGGTTTGCAATTGGACATATTATTTGAAATATGTATTCTCATAATATTTAGTAATTCAAGAGTTCAACTAATTGTCTTTAGTGAAATGACATTTAGTTAATAAGCTAGAATTAATTTTAATGAGATTAAATTAATTCTGAGCTTATTGGAGCTTGAATTATCTAAGTCCAATAAAATTCTCCACTTGGCTTCAAGGAAGGTTATCAAGCAAAGTAAGAAATATAAATAGAAGTTTTAAAGCCCATGATTAAATTTTATGTTAAGTCAAAATGACTTTACGATTAAATAAATTTTGATGATAATCAAAAAGCAGACGAAAGATTAACAAGAAAAGCAGACAGAAGCTTAGCAAAAAAACAGACGGAAGCTTTGAAGAAAAGTAGACGGAAGCTTTGAAGAAGAGCAGACGGAAGCTTTGAAGAAAAGTAGACAAAAGAGGAAAGTAGACGGAATCTTAGAACAAAAGCAGACGAAAGGGGAAAGCAGACGGAAGCTTAGAACAGAAGCAGACGAAAGCGGAAAGCAGACGAAAGCTTAGAACAAAAGTAGAAGAAAGCGAAAAGCAGACGGAAGCTTAGAACAAAAACAAATGAAAGCGGAAAGCAGACGGAAGCTTAGAACAAAAGCAGACAAAAGCGAAAAGCAGACAGAAGCTTAGAACAAAAGCAGACGAAAGCGAAAAGCAGACTAAAGCATAAAGCTGACGGAAGCAGAAAGCAGACAAAAGCATCAGTGTGAGTTAGTTACAGAACTCAACTAAATAACCGTTTCTTTAAAGAATCAAGAAACAGTTATCAAGAAGCAGTTGAAGACGAAGGCTATAAATATGAGTCGAATTAAAGACTACAAAAAAAACAAACAAATTGAGATCAAAGCTTAGCAATACGTGCGACGATTATTGTGCAAAAAAATAGAGCGATATATTCTGTAACAAGTTCATAACATTTTTCTATTTGAAAGTGGTATAGATAGCATGAAGAGGCTAAGTGTAAAAGAATACTAACTGTAAGAGACCTGAAGAGGTCAATGAAAAGAATACTTGTAAAATTTCGAGATATAGTGAAATCTCAAAAGGACATCTGAGGACTAGACGTAACCCACGGTTTGGGGTGAACCAGTATAAAAATTACTGCGCAACTCTCTCTCTCTCTTAGTCGTGATTTTCAAATTTAGTATCTTACGCGAGTTTTTCGAAAGACACGTACAAATTTGATCTTTAGTAGTTCTAGTAAATAAAACAAGTTTTTTTTAACAAAAGAAGTTATCAAAAAGGGTTTAATAAAAAGTTTACCACAATTCAACCCCCCTTCTTGTGCATCTATATATCATAA
>JAOSBM010141874.1:0-14455 GCA_027568955.1 Erythroxylum tenue | reverse complement strand
ACTACTATCATGATATGAAACTCATCATTTCCTTGAAGTAAACTCCTTTACTTATATGGAGATAAATCGCAACACTATAGTTTAAACAATAATCAATCAACCAACTTGATTATTCAACTGTGAATCAATTAGCTTAGATTATAATAATATACATGTTCCCATACATCTCTATGTATATGTATATTACCTACAAAAGAATCTTGGTACCTTTTGACTAGATATATAATGCTCACACAAATAAAACCTAGCTATTTGGTTCCATTAATAATAAATAAATTCATTACAAAACTGTAACTGGAAGAAAATTAAGTTACATATGAATACACTTGCTTTCCAAGGCACTATATTTACATAACTCCAACATGAATAGGTAAGTTGGAGCCAACCACAGCGAGGTAACAATCCGTAGTCGAATACTTATATTCTGGGGTGGAAAAATCACCCAAATTTTCTTGAAGTGTTAACAATATAGGTGGTCAAGTAAGACCGCAAGGATCTCCAAGATTTTAGCAAGACAAACTTGGATATTTAGAGAAGAAAATGGAGAAGGTGATGGATGTTTTGGGGTCCAAACTGGCAAATTAAGAAGAGAAGCAAAAGAGGATGTTTCGAACTAGGAGGAAAGTCAAAAGAGGATGAAGGAAAAATTTGCTCAAATTGTGAAGGACTATGCCTCATCCATCCACAACTTGGATGTACAAGTAGGTCAACTTGCTAATGCTATGTCTTGTAAAAGTGTAGGTATCTTTCCAAGCAATACCGAGGCCAACCCAAGGGAACAATTAAAGACTGATAGAGGAACCAAGTGTGAAAAAGGATTGCCAAGAAAAAGGAAAAGTAAGGAGATTCAAGAAGAGAAAGAAGAAGAGAGGTCTTATGTACCACCACCACCCTACAAGCCTAAACTTCTACATCCACAAAAGGTGAGACAACATTAAGTGGACACTTAGTTTTTCAAGTTTTTGGAGAAACTTAAGAAGCTTCAAATTAACTTGTCATTGGTGGAAGCTTTGGAGTGCATGCCCAAGTATGCAAATACTTGGGAGAATAATTAGACGGTCACTTTGACAGAGAATTGTAGTTCGATTATCTCAAGCATGATGCCTTCAAAACTACAAGATCCAGGGAGTTTTACGATTCCATGTGTTGTTGGTGACTTTGAATTTTCTAAATGCTTATAAGATTTAGGTGCAAGCATTAACTTGATGCCTTTGTCTATTTTCAGAAAATTGAGACTAGGAGAGGTCAAGCCAACATCTACATTGATTCAACTTGCGAATCAATCCATCAAGAGACCATATGGAGTTGTAGAAGACGTGTTAGTAAAAGTAGACAAATATATTATTCCTATTGATTTTGTGGTATTGGATTTTGAAGTTGATAAAAATTGTCCATTGATTTTGGGTAGGCCCTTTATGAATATTGGTAGGGCATTAGTTGATGTTCATGAGGGAAAACTTGTTTTGAGGATTGGTGATAAGCAGGTTGAGTTTAATATGTCTAAATCTTTGAAGAAACCGACAGATGGTAATGTATGTATGAAGATTAATGTTATGGATGAATGTGTAAAGGAGGTTGAAAAGGAAGTTAACGAAGTTACTGAAGAACACAAGGATGAGAGTGTGAGAGAAGAGGATTTATATGAGGAAGTTGAGTTAGAGAGAATAGATATACCACCTTACATTGTTAAGCCCCCCACCCCCCACTATAGAGCTTAAATCATTACCTTCCCATTTAAGATACACCTTTTTAGGTAAGAACCACCTTACCCATCATTATCTCGAACCAATAAGATTGTGAGCAAGAAGAGAAAGTGGTGGAGACCATTAGGAAGAGGATGAGAGCTACAGGGTGGAAAATTTCTAATATTTGGGGGATTATCCCTAATGTGGTGATGCATAGGATTAACTTAAATGAAGGGTGTAAAACTTTGAGAAAGCGACAAAGAAGGTTAAATCCAAACATGCAAGAGGTTATGAAGAAGGAGGTAATAAAGTTGTTGGATGTAGGGATTATTTATCCTATTTCAGATATTGAGTGGGTGAGTCCTGTACGGTGTGTGCCTAAAAAGGGACGCATGATAGTGATGGAAAATGAAAAAGGTGAAAATATTTCTACTTAGACCATCACAGGTTAGAGAGTATGTATTGATTACCAGAAGCTCAATTTGGCCACTAAGAAAGATCACTTCCCTTTACCTTTTGTAGAATAAATGATTGAGAGGGTGGTTGGCCATGCATTTTACTGTTTTCTTGATGGATACCCAGGATACAATCAGGTGGTTATATACCCACAGGATCAGGAGAAGACAACTTTCACTTTCCCTTATGGGAATTTTGCTTATCGAAGGATGTTGTTCAGTTTATGTAATACACCTGCCACATTCCAAAGGTTCATGATGGTCATATTTGTAGACATGAATGAGAACTTCATAGAGGTATTTATGGATGATTTGTCTATCTTTGGAAATTCTTTTGATCATTGCTTGTCGAATTTAGACAGACTTCTTCAAAGATGTGAGGAATCTCATCAAGTCTTGAACTGTTGGAGTTATGTAAATATAGTGCCCTGAAAAGCAAGTGTATTTACATGTAACTTAATTTTCTTCCAGTTATAGTTTTGTAATGAAAATATTTATTATTAATGAAACAAAAGAGTTTGGTTTTATTTGTGTGAGCATTATATATATCTAGTCAAAAGGTACCAAGATTCTTTTGTAAGTAATATACATATACATAGAGATGTATGAAAAACATGTATATTATAAGAATCTAAATAAATGGATTCACAGTTGAAAAATCAAGCTCGTCGCTTGATTATGGTTTAGTCTGTAGTGTTGCGATTTATCTCCATGTAAGTAAAGGAGTTTACTTCAAGAGAATGATTAGTTTCATATCATGATATTAATTGACTATCAATAATGGCACTATTAAATGAATCTAGAATCAAGTGTGTTTTCAAGAATAAAGTGGTTCGTTACTTTAATCTTAAAACATACAATTTAAGCATTTGCTTATTATGAACCATAATCTTAACGAGTAGTGAACTCGTATGTGTTTCATTATAATTCTTGTTATGATCAGAATGGATTTTTACAGAGTATTAATCCAGTGTCTGCATGCTGGAATTATTAATTGAAACATGTATCAGGGAACATTCACTCAAATAAAGAGTTTATAGTGTTATCATCTCTTCTAGATGTTTTAAGGAGATTTGGTGATTAAACTGGTGCCAGTAGTTTGATGGACTAGCTACCCATGAAGTCTTAACACCAAGATGAGATCTTGTGTGTTTATTACCTTATAAAGTAAAATGGGAGATCTAGAAAAAAAACCATAACTTTCTTTAGACGGTTTTGAAGAGGACTTCTAGATCTACAACTTTGATGCTGAACTTGAAATGAGATTTTGACATTTTGGGAGTCAAAACACGGGCCGCATAAACCAACAGAACGTACTAACACAATTACTTAAAATGGCCTTGCGTAGCCGTGAACAGAACGTACTATCGCAATCCCACATAATGGATTACGTAGCCGTGAGCTTAAGGGAGTCCGTGAAGGAGCTCCATATCTCTAGCGGGTAGGCGGGAGAAGCCTTTAGACAAGTGCACTTGACTGACAGAACAGACCACCACAAACCCACTTAACATGTAATTCATGACTTGAAAATCAATTGCCCAAATAACGCATTTCTAAAACTTGTTTGACATGCACATGGCATACTTCATATGCATTCCCATCAACATTTCACAATTCATCGACCACATTAATATGCCAAGCATCAAAGCCATTTCATAACTCATTCAAATGCATCAATTACTATAATTATGAAGCAATTAGAATTTATTGCCAAAACAACAACATATGGTACATTCTCAAGCATTTAGAGAACAATAAATACACATTCATAGGGTAGTTGGAAAATCATTAAATTCCATTTATTTGAAGAACAATTTATGGCTCATTAACTCATTTATAAAAATGTAACCCACCTTAGTTTCCTTGCTTAAAAAGTTGCTCAAATGTGCCTCTCCTCTTGCCTCTCTTGATTTTTTTCAAAATTTACAAAAATCCCAAATCAATAGACATTCAAATTGAAAAACCCAAAGAACCAAATGCATGAAATTGATCCTAGAATACTCATACCCATGCATTTCCTAAACTTTTTGAACCAAAATCCCTTCTAAAAATCCAAAGATTAAACACAAACTTACCTTGAATCTTCACCAAACAATTTGTTTCTTGGCTCTAATGGAAACTCTGATCCTCCTTTTCCTCTTTCCTTTTTGAACAAATTTCAAAATCACTCCTTAAGACTATGAAAAATCAAAACCTGGCTTAGCCTTCTTTCTCTCCTCTCTTTTCTCTCCAACGACACACTCTCCCTCTTCTCCTTCTAATTTTCATTTTTCCCTCTTCAATTGCAAGATAAGTCTTCTTTCTCCCTTTTATAGTCTTAATGAAGCTAAAATGTCCAACTTGCGCTTCCTTCAATGGCTTAAGACTTTACAACTTAAGTGATCTTTCAATAATGCCCCTTACACAAACTTACCACCCTAACACTTTCATTCAATTTACCTACATCATATTATCTTACTCACATTAGTATGCTAATTAATTCAACCATAAATTAATCTAGCAATACCCCAAAATTAATCTTATCATGCTTATTTATCATGAAAAAAACTCAAGGGCCATCATGGACCATCTTCCTTCTTACATCTCCAAAAACCGAAATGAACATGATAATATTAGGTTAATAGACTTTCATATAGTCATCTTAAAGTCAAATGAGAAGAGTCTCATTTAATGGCTTCTTTATGATTGATTAAATGAAAAAAAATGATGCATTGGATGGAAGTCTCTTCTTTCCTTTGTTGTTAACCGAAAGTGGGAGAGTGTAAGAAGGTGTTCTTACAATTTTATCACTCTCTCTCCTATCTTGCATGAAAAAAATCAAAAATTACATGAGAAGTGTCTCATTGTTTCCTTCTTTCTTCTAAGACAATACTCCTCCAAAGTGTTTCTTCTCCTTTCCCACCAAAGGATTTTGTTAACCAAGTTGTCCTAGGAGAACAAGAGGTAAATCAAATTGGTTGAGGATACAACAACAAGGAGAAGATAGATTGATAAAGGAAAAGATTCAAAAGCAAAGGAGTCGGTAATACTCTTCATCTTGTGTATGTTGTTTATTATTATCCTTATATCATATCATGTATGAATTGGCATAATGATTTGGATATATTGCTTCTGCTGCAAATAATATTTCTAAAATTTTTTGATATCTACCAGTTCTCCAAATATAACATGTTTTCTTTTTCCGTTCTAACAATTGAGAAAAGTGTCACTTCATGGTCTAAGAGGGAATTGTATTGGGCCATAAGATCTCGTGTAAGGGGATTGAAGTGGATCGAGCTAAGACTAAAGTAATTGAAAAGCTACCACCTTCCACTAACATCAAGGGCATCTGATCCTTCCTTGGTCATGCAGGGTTCTATAGATGGTTCATCAAGGATTTTTCTCTTATCGCTAGACCCTTAACTTATTTATTAGTTAAAGATGTGCCTTATGTTTTTAATGATGCTTGTTTGGATGCTTTTAATTGGTTGAAGAAGGCACTTATATCAGTACCCATTCTGACATCACTGGATGGGTCTCTTCCTTTCGAAATTATGTGTGATGCAGGAAATAATGTCATTGGTTGTGTCCTTGGTCAGCGGAAATAAAAGAGGTTACACACCATCTAACGCAAGTAAGACCTTGACGGGAACACAACTGAATTACACAACTACAAAAAAGGAGTTGCTTGCTGTGGTATTTGCATGTGAGAAATATCGTTCTTATCTTTTAGGCTTATATGTCATTGCTTTTACAGATCATACAGTATGTGAGAAATATCGTTCTTACTAAAGAAGGATGCCAAGGCTAGGCTTATCTGGTGGGTACTTCTGCTCTAAGAATTCGACATTGAGATTAAAGACAAGAAGGGAGTAGAAAATGTTGTAGCGGACCACCTCTCAAGACTCGAAGGAGGCCACCATAAAAAAGAAGAGGAAATCGAGGAGAGCTTTCCTAATGAGGCTATATTGATGGTAGATGATCCTTTTCGTCCTTGATTTACAAATATTGCAAACTACCTCTCAGGTAGTATTCTTCCTTCTGATCTTTCTTATTAACAAAGGAAATGATTTGTATTTCAATGTTCTCATTATATTTGGGATGAACCTGTACTTTATAAGATATGTGCTTGATTGAACCCAAGTTTTCTATATCAATTGGTGACAATTTCATGTTTTTTATTACACTTCTTGGCTCTTATTTTCGTATTTTATGCTTAATTTAACTCTTGAGTGCTTGTCTTGAATTAATTGCACTAACTTGATTTTCTTAGAACAATTGATACTACTAACTACTATTTTTCATTGTAGGAGATTCAAGAAGTAGAGCTAAGGATTGAAGAACAAGAGCACAAGTCAACAAGTCAACAGAGTGCAACAGGTAAGTTTGCTGCGTTGACGTTGATAGTTCACCGCGGCGAATTCTACATATTTACTAAAGAACCTTTTGGGAAAAGTTCACCGCGGTGAAGATAATATTTGCGCTGCAGTGAAAGCTGAAGTTGACTGAATAAATCTTTCGGGAAAAGTTCACTGCGATGAATGCATCCTCTCGTCGCGACAAATCCTTTGAATTGGCACTAACCTGGACCATTTTCAGCAAATTTACCCACTGTACAACCTGATCCATCGACCCATTTCGTGAAAAAGACCTATTTTAGGCTAACTTATAGAAGAGAAGAGGGCTGATGGACATTCATCTATCATTCCATCATCTTACTCCATCTTCACACACACACCATTGTCTTCTCTCATCTATATCATTTTCTTCCATTTTCCACCGTCGACTGCTACCATGGGTATCTCCAGTGGGTTCCCGATCGTGAAGTCTCTTGGAGCTATGCGTGGTTAGGCACCTCTCTCTTCTTGAAGATGTAGCAATAAATTGAGTTCAATGGGCTTAAAAGGGGAGTAGCTTAATCTATGTTTAGCTATGATTTATGAACTCCTAAGTTTAGGATTTGTAATTTGTAGTTGAACATTCTTGATTAGAGTTTAATCAAGTATTGGATATTCAATGTATGGTTTGGATTTGTTGATGTAGAACTTTAAGCTTCATATAGAACTTTGAGCTTAAATATATGAAGTCTTATATATGTCTATTTGTGATCTTGTTGATAATCTCTTTTTTTCTTTCATAGTTGTGTTTGATATTGAGTTGATTTGAGATCCCAAAGTGACTTATTACATTGACTTACCCACTACACACACTATGGGCATTTAACAAGGTCTTAAGAAATGGAGTTCATTGATTAAGACCTTGGACTTAAAGAGTTCTTTAAGGTCTACCATTTGAAACTTAGTGATTTTCACTCCCATCAAAAATTGATTTCGAACTATGATAGCCAAAGCTCATTTTCAAGAGGATACTATCACCATTTGATCATTGTCTTTCATCTTACTGTTTTTCCATTCCCAAAAATCCAAAAATTCTTTTTACACATTTTTCTTACAATTCAATTTAATTCTATTAAAGATTACAAAGATCAAAACCCCCTCCTTACTAATTCAACTTGCACTTCATGACATATAGGTTAACTTAGGTCAATTCATAAGTGAGATGACCCGAGGTTGCATCCTATATTGCAATCCTTGGATTATATTTTTGATTTGACCTCCAAGGGAAAGAACTAAGGTCCAAATCAAAATGGCACCGTTGTCTGGGAGCCAAGTAATTGGTTCTCTAGGTTAGCTTTTGTCATTTTGCAGCTAAGTGAGGTTAGGAGCCTTTTCTTTATATTGCATTCTAGATAGTTTAGTTTCATACTTGTCAATAGTATAGGATTTCATTTTCTTTGCATAGCATCAGAACTTTTAAAATACAAAACAAAAGAATACTGAACATTTGCACTTTTCATACTTAGCATTTTGCAACTACACAGTTTTGAACTTTTCCTTTGATTGCTTTTTGATTCATACATACATATTTTACTTGCATACATACTTGCAAACTTCCTTTCATAAACCTATACTCTTGCACCCATCACATCTCATTTTTATTGGACTTTGTGTGCTTGCAAGTAAATTTTGATACATTTTATTTCCATTTGAATTGTTTTTGTGCATGCCCCGGAAAACCAAACTTCTACCTTTCTACCCTAAAATTGAGAGATGTTTAAGAAAGATTAGAAAGGAGAGGAGAGAAAAAGAGAGAAGCAAGGTAGTTTTTGAAGAGGAGTCTAGTCAGCCAAGTAGTGAGAGCAATTCGTTAGAAAGAATGATTATGGCTGAAAACCTAACTTTTTTGCAAAACCCTAACTTTAATGATAATCAACCTAGGAATGGTGATCATGGAGGTAATGGGAACCAAGAGCGAGTGGGTGAATTTTTCACGAATTCATAACCCTCAATATAAATACGAGAGAACTCATAGAGAAATTCTTTTAGTAGGTCAATATCTAATATCCCTAAGAATGACCTTGGGTTTGCCCAACAAGCCACCTTAGTTCAACTAGTAGGTATCGATCATACCAATTGTATCTCTAATGCAACTATGAATCTAGTGCTATCAATTATTGATGTGTGCACACTCATTAGGATATCAACTTTTGACACGTGTACATCTAATGTACACTACTTCACCTCTGTCCACGTTGATCTTGGGTTTGCCCAACAAACCAACGCTTCTAGTTAAAACTGACCCATTAATCCGAAAATCCTATTTCCATGGTTCGAACATATTCGTGTAAAGCGAGCTTGGGTTTGCCCAACAATCCTAACTTTAAAAGGAATCTGGTTCTCTCCATATTAAAGGAAGGCGTTAGTTTTGATATTCTAAGTGAGGGGTTCGACTAAGGTCTCATCTAACTTAGATGGTCTTATACATATAACTTATATATATATATATATACACAAACATATAGTTACTATACTACATGGCATGATATAGACTACCCAATCAAATTGGCCCTATGCCTATAACCATCTATCATGCAAGCCCACACATTCTCCTAATCATGTATTCTTTAATGCATATATGTAAACACATCATTTTGGTTATGACATCTTATGGATCCTAACATGAAAGACCCGATCCAACACTTGGATTTACTATCTTCCTTTTACTAACTTGGCTAAAATTACTATTGTATGTTATTTCATTTGGAATTAATATTGATCTAATTAAGATGAATTCCTAATTCCATAAATGAATTCATAATTAATTTACCTTAAAATAATTATTTGAATTTCAAAATTAAACAACTTCAATTTTGTCACACATGCCAATTTTTCTAGTCTTACTAGAAAATCTATTGCTCTACTAAAATTAATTCAAAGTTAATTTTTATAATTTTACAAAATTTCCAAAATATCAAATCATCATTCCAAGCATCTCTAGGTCATTTCTTGATGATCAAAATAATTTAGGAATTACCCAAAAATTATTATGATCACCAAAACACCAACAAGACACTAAAAACAAAAAAATATGACTTCTAACATTTTTCTGGAAATCAAAATTTGCGTAAAATCATTTAGGCATGCATCAAACATCAAATTAAAACATTTTTATTACATAAAAATATTTCTAAGGTTTTGGAACTGAAATATAAACATACAAAAACATCAAACAAAACAATTCGTACAATTTCTGGAAAATTGTCCAGATCTGAAATTTTTTTGATAAAATTATTAAATTTTTTTAATAATTCTAAAAAACTTAAAAAGGAATAAAAACATCCCAAATATGTTAACATAATTTTTCCAAAATTAAATTCCACTAAAATCATGTGTAACCTCATCAATTTAGCCAATAAACATCACACGCCTAGCAGAAAGACATATTTTATGCACGTTCTTGTAAATACAAATTTAAATATTATAATCACTTTAAAAATATTTTCAATCACACTGAATCATTCGCATACAGATTATGAATGGATTGGTGAAAGAAAATCGTGAAAATCATTTTTCTATAATTAATTTCTAACAAAACATTACAGGACCCTAAGCTATCACAACCATGAAAATAGTTTTCACATGTCATGAATGCTGCATCTAACAAGGACAAGATGACTCTTATACCATTGTAAGGTTCTGAATCATGCATCTCATACATAATATATATCAAATATACACAACAAAAAAAAAAACAGAACCTCAAAAACCAGATCTACTCATGCATATAGATCTAGAAAATAAAACATGAAATGTAAGATGTTTACATACCTTTCCGACGATCTCCTTCGTTCTTTAATATTCTCCGCGTTGGGTTGTCATAAACTATAACGATCAATGTCGAATGTCTCTAATGAAAGTCCACACAAAGATAGAAGGGTGAAACCTCACTATGATATGGCTAGAATTATTTCTTTGTGCTAGCAAAGACAAGAACTCTTGTAAGAGTTAGAGAGAAAAAGAGTGTGTTGTAAGAAAGAACCTTTCTTTTTCTTGTGTCTTACACAAGATGCACGAAATTCATCTATATTTTTTGCACCATTTGGCCTTCCATAATCCCCATCACTAATGAAGAGTTATGGGAAGTTAATGGTTATGAATAGCATGCATTAATAGAAGTTACGGGAAGTTAATGACCATAAATAGCAGCATTAATGGAAATCTGGGAAGTTAATGACCAAATTGGCAGCCAACAACACTTGTTTTTATTCCATCCCATGCAACGTTTTCTACCATGATAACATTGCGATACAATCCCAAAACACTCTCTCATATCTTGAATCACCATTCAAGACCATTTTATTCATCCTTCGGATCTCCTATATGTGCTCTCATCATGACATATATTTGTTTTTTCCAGAGACTCCCAAGTAATGACCCCGAGAAGAGGTCGTGGGTATCATTTCCTTCTATCAGGTGTGATGAATCCTTTATTGGCTACTGAATTGCCTCCGAATACCCTAAGCTGTACCCAATCACCACCTTATGAGTAACCCCTAAAAGGCACCGATGAATGGAGTCAAAGCACAGGATCAATATCCGAGATATCCTTGAGCACCTTAAGTCAAAGGATACTTGCACCGTTGCTATGATAAGAATATCATTGACATTGTAATATAATATCCATATGATTGTCTAATAGTAGGTCAATCCAATATACGTACTACCCTTAGTAAGCATCCACAAGTTAACTCTAAACAACGCATGCCTACAGCTTATGAGATCAATTGCTCGATCCAATATAGGAGTATAACATGTGCTAGTTTATCCGGATTAATGATATCCCATCTCATTAATCCTTTGACTAGGGAATGTTTAGATACTAACATAATTACAGATGATAGGAATCTCATTATCATGATCTCATCTTGATTTCCTCTATGCTATATTTTGTATCAAGGACTTCATTAAATCAATTTAAGATCAACA
Organism: Erythroxylum tenue; assembly: GCA_027568955.1. Taxonomy (NCBI): domain Eukaryota; kingdom Viridiplantae; phylum Streptophyta; class Magnoliopsida; order Malpighiales; family Erythroxylaceae; genus Erythroxylum; species Erythroxylum tenue. The sequence goes on along the minus strand of JAOSBM010141874.1, from coordinate 3,010 downwards.
TCAAATCCATAAATGTATGAACATCGAAATTGTAGCACCCACTCCCGCAAGACATAACCCGACATCATGAGTGATATCCGAGTCCGTGCCCCGCGAGGGTGGCATGCTAGAGCACTTAATCAATCAAAACTCAGTATAAATTTCTTTTTTTCGAAACCATATCATAGTAAGAGAAAAATACGTAATCAATTCGGGCCCACTTTATTCCATAAACATTTTTCAATTCATCAGAATTTCGTTGATCACTAAAGCCCATTCTAGAAACAAAACACTCACAATCATAATGTCAATAAAACATGATTACATTCGCATGCACATTGTACAATGATTTCAGAATACACTCCTTAATACAAAATTTGCGGGAAATATAATTCAGTATGAAAATAAAGAAATACAATGCAGACGCGAACTAATCCCTACCTCTATCTCTCACTTGTATGCAGTAGGTATACTCCCGTTGCCTAACGGGGTATTCTTCTGATTCTAAAAAATATTTGCAAATTTTGGGTGAGTTTTGCGAACTCAGTGAGTGACCATCATTGATGGCTCACCTAGTCACACAACACATAATTCACATTCACAACATTTCACATTTCACATTCAATACACTTTAATCATTCATCTTATGCATATGCAGTGCATATGAGAGCCACTTTCCATTTGTTGCTTTGTTGTGACCGAGTGCCTAAACTATCTCGTATCTATTGGATACCGGGCTCATTACTAACTGTCCCATATCCGATGGGGATAGGGCTCATTTTACATAGTGAGCCTTAGGCTCTTAATCACTTTCTGAGCTCGAGGCTCATTTGACACTTTGAGCTTTAAGCTCTGATCGGTGGCTACTCCGGTCACATCTTCCATTATATTTCATGCATTCATGAAATGGAATGCATCAATCACATTTGCATGCTCCCATTCAATCACATTCTCATATCATCGGACCTTAGTTCAGCATTCAACGTTAAAGTTGAGAATTACATTTTTACTTACATGCAAATGCACCTTCAGAACACATTTAACAATCAAATTATGTACACTTAGTTCTTCTCATTCACATACAAGCAGTACTTCAATATCTCAATCAGGCATCACAATCATCGGACCTTCTGTCTGGAAACCAACACATTCAATCACATTCATGTAGTCATTCCATAGTCAATCAATACAAAAATTCAAAATAGAAAAAACAATGAAATGAGACCATCTTGTTCTACTCACAGCACGCTCCAAATTAGCATTTGCTTCCAAATTCTGGAAACGCCTGAATGTGGACTTTTAACTTGAACAACCCATTTATGTACGACACATTGCACACACATTAATAATTTTGCACAATTATAAGCATTCATTTATGCACATGTGTGTATATGAAATATGTATGATGCATGCTCATGACAATCCCGGGTATATTATCAAATTTCACACTTTATCACATTCTCATTTTTTTCGCATCAATTGCTTTCATAATAACTCATTTCTCGTTCATTTTCACCAAATAAACTTTACTTCTCTTTTTGAATCACAACTTTAATCTTATGGACCACTTCATCTGTAGGACCTCGGCCTCTCGGGCCTCGCGCCCACCCGCTTACAGATATTGTCCGCTTTGGGCCTTGACCTCTAGGGCCTCGCGCCCGCACAGTTTTGCTTTTCTCCTTCTGAATCGTAGGGAAGGGATGAAAAGTTTCCACAGAACTTCCCAGGAGGTCACCCATCCTGGTACTTCTCTGGCCCTAGCACGTTTAACTTCGAAGTTTTGATGGGATCCGGTACATTAAGGCATGAAAAACGCGTCTGCAAGGGAGAGGTTTCCACATCCTTATAAGGCATGCTTCGTTCTCCTCTCCAGTCGATATGGGATGCCTATGACGCATCTGATACCACCAAAATATAACACCCCTTACCGTAGAGTATGCACCGGGACACCCGAAGATCATTCCGGTACATACCTTACGATAAGGGTGAGCTACATTCGATCACTACATTCACTTCATATGGCATCATATCAGTATTCGCTTAAAAACCATCATAAGAAAATCACAAAATTTTTAAAACTAACTTTCCTCATTTCATTTCACAAAATCAAAGGTCTACATTGTGTCTCTCAACCTTTACTATATGTATATCACCAAAATCTAAGACAAAAGTACTACATGAAAGAGGAAAAAGTATCAAATCTATCTAAGCCATCCAAAAGTCTTAGCTGACCGACCTTTGAGCCATGACTCCATTTTCCAGAACACAATCTACACAGCAGTAGAGCCTCTCAGTAACTAGCGTCGTCTCTCGGTCCTGAAAAATCAACGTTGAAATTTTGATGAGTTTTGCTAATTCAATGAGGTAACCATCATCGATGGTTCGCTCAATTCATGCAACACATCAATTCATATCACAATTAATTCACACTAGTGCATAAGTATCACATTTTCATATAAGCATAAACAATTTTGCATTTCGATCAATCAAATACACTTAACAAGATGCAAGTGAAATGCTTATGAGACACTTTTGCCAATTATTACGTTGTTGTGACCGATTGACTGAACTGTCCCTGACCGCATGTCGTTTCGCTAGTCAAAATTTAAATTACTAGACTATTACTGTAGAGTGGTGAGTCTAGGTCAATCCCACAGAAAGTGCGTGTAAAGTTCATGAAATAAAATTAATCGGTGTTTACACGTAATGGGAGGGGGGGTTTGGATTTTTTTAAAAAGGAAAAATAAAAATAAAACTAACTTTAACTAATAAAAACTAATTAATAAAAAACAACTTAAAGAAAACATGCAATAAAATAATAAAAATGGAGAATTCGGTAGGGAACCGGTTCTTCGGTTCAATCTCGGCCTAAACCCTGATTAAGCGTAATTATTAATTTTGTTGTTCTTTAAACTCTCCTAGAAACTATTAATCGTGAGCTAAAAATTAACCCTAGTTTTCCCTTAGGTTGTGTTTAATCAAGATACGATCGTTAATTAAACCTAACCACCTAACAACCTAGGATACGATC
>JAOSBM010141846.1:0-14461 GCA_027568955.1 Erythroxylum tenue | reverse complement strand
ACTAGACTTTGTAGATATATGTATATTACGGATTGAAGATGACATTGTAAAGTTTTGATTTTGAGTAATGAAATGAGAAAACTTTTGGTTTCAAAAATGTGATGAAATTCTATTGATGCTTTATAGTAAGTATTAAAATGATGCCATGTGGAGTGAATGTAGTGATCGATCGTAGCGTACCCTTATCGTAGGGTATGTGCCAGAATGACCTCCGGGCGTCCCGGTGCATATCCCTAGGGTGAGGGGGCGCTACAACACACACATTAATAATTATTTGGTCATTTAAACTTTGTAACTACTCCTAAATACATTTTCATGAAAAGTCAAGCTATTTATAAGTTCGGTAGGTTTTTATTAGAAAAAGTTTTTTATTTACTTTTTGTAGACATGGACGTACGGAGGCAAACATTGGTAATGAATGTCGATTTGGTTACTTGACAAAGTCATGTTTTTATTAAGTTGTTTGGTTGGAATGTCATTATATCCTTTTCATGAGAAGGCACACATTTGTGATGTGTGTCGATCCGGTTACTCGACTACATCATGTTCTTAACTGGCTACCAGCTCTATTCATAACCCAAAGGCTATTGGAATAGTTATTTATTTAAAAATTAGCAAATATTTTTTAATGCCTACCTTGTTGCTTTAGCTACTTGTTTTCATGAAAAAAATACTAGCAAAGCTACTTAGTCTAAACACCTAAGATTATAAATGAATGTGACAATTTATAGGGTGATAAACTAACACTAAATCCTAAATAACTTGCATATTTAACTAAAGAACCCAGATTACTAATTTCACAAGATAATGATTGTTCATAACCTAATAGATTATGTTCAAAATTAAATCAATTACATTCCATCTAAGCCATTGACACATTGACACAATTCACAAAGTGCAACCTAACAAACTAGCATACAATATGCAAAATTCACACTCAAAGAAAAACACATAACACTCCCCACACTTTTACAACACATTGTCCTCAATGTGAGAAGGAAGGAAAACAAATACACATGGAAATATAAAAATGAAAATAAAGAATAAATTTAAAAGGAAAGGGTTAGAAACAAAGTCTCACGGTGATGGAGGCGGGGATGATGTCGGAGGTGGCAGTTGGATGCCTTGAGCCTCGAAATATTGATGAATCTATTGTACATCCGGCTCTGATGTCGTTGTGTTCGGGCCATCTCCGTCATCCTTCTAAAGTTCTCTATAAGTGTATTTGTAATTACCTTGGTATTGGCTGAGATTGTATAGAGCACTTTCTTCCAACCAGGCTCTTCTGTGTCTTCTTCCTCTTCGGACTCCTCACTAGTCAAGTCCTCACCTGCCTATTGAGGCATCACTCTATTAGAACTCAACTGACCATCCCTGATCTTAACATGAGTCTTTTAGCTGATGTCCTGGATTTCCATGTTATGGGACTTTAGGATTTCAGTATGCCATAAATGATGGTGATTTAGAAAATCAGAAAGGTAGACAGTTAGGCCACTACCATCCATGCCATAGTACTTAACAACGGCAGAAACCAAGTACCTCATACCCAAATTTTTTCTCCTCTTACGCAGAGTCGCAACAATAGCATTCAACATATGTGTGGAGGTGCACACTAGGATGATGTGATCTATGCACCATAATAGAAAAAGTTCCTTTGTTGAGCACTTGCTAGTTTTTGATTTGTCAAAAACCATTTGACTCATGAATTTGTGTAATAACAACTGCTTATGGGTTCAGATAATGTTATTGTGGGCATTCTTAGCATCGAATCGCTCTAACCCCAGAAGCTCATTCCAATAGCGAGAAGCACAAAAATCATCGTATTGATTGATAATGGAAGATTCGGGGAACATGCAAATATCAGACATGATTTCAATGTTTAGCTCATAAGCTCGTCCTTGCAACCTAAACCACATTTCCTTAGGGTTACTAGGTTTGAAATAAAGGGAAGTGAAGAATTTGAGAGTGAGCTCCTAGTAGACAGGATATTGGAAGTGTATAAACTTCATCCACTGAATTCTTTCTGTTATATTCTCTACCCTATCTCGTAATCCTAGCCTGTCAAGCATATCAAAATCAAAATATTTCAGGACTACTATTTGTTTAACATTAAGGGAATGGAAATGAATACCTTCCTCCTCTGTTTAGATTGGAAAGGGTGCTCCGAAGTTCGCCGCCCTGTTCCTTCGCCCTTATCCCGAGACTTGATTTTGCCCTGATGATTGGTTGTGCTTTGCTGACTGCTTAATGCACTGCATACTAGATTACAAGTAAGTGGAGGTTGGAATAAAATGGGAATTTAGAAGTTTGGTTAGAAAGAAGTGAGAGTGTTTGGAGGTTCTAATCTTAGAGAGATAAAGTTAAAATGAAAGTGAGTGAAAAAATGAAGTATGACATGAATATATAGGTGAAGGAAGGGTAAAATGGTAAAAATTTTAGCTAAAAATCGAACGGACTGTTTTACCCTACTGCAGGCCACGATCTTATTTTCACCAATTTCTATTTTTTTCTTCTTTTGTCCTTTTACACATTCTCGAGATCACTTCCTACTCTTTATAGCTCTTTCACCTCTTTTTTGCTTACTTCCTCGATCATCTAATTCATGTCGAAGTCCTATGCCTTCCCGACATTATTTGAAAACGAAATAACCTTACTACAAAATTCAAACTATATGAAATTCAAAGGAAATAACATGGAATTAACAATCCATAGGTTGACTCCTATGGAACACTTCTTTTAACATCAATAGCTCGACGCTCTTCTTATGCTCAAGGTGTTTCAAATGAATAGTGCAATGGTAGTGCAGTCATTGATCTTACCATTCGCACATGAGCTACCATACCCTAGGTTCCACCTTCCTTCTGCTTCACCTTCCTTTGCTTTCTCCTCCACGATCGTTTCTTTCTAAATTCATTCCCAGGATCCTCAATATCTTTCCATTTTTCTTGAGGATCGGTATCTTTAATGTTAACTGGGAGTAAGGGAGAACTGTTGTCATTCTTCGAAACAGTGAAGGTTATTTGATGCTTTCCAACCCTCAAAGTTAGTTTACCCCCATAAATTTCAATTATTGAGTAGGCAGTAGACAAGAATGGTCATCTAAGGACCATAGGGTTTTCTACATCTTCTCCAGTATCCAATTCAAAGACTATCAGGAAGGTAAAAATATCAATATATACTTGCACATCCTTGATAATTATTGGCCCCGAAATTTTGTTCATTAAAGTTAAGTATGATTTAAATAAATTTTGAGGTCTTGATAGATTAATTATTTTATTTTGTTGAGTTAATTAGCATGTTAATGTGAGTAAGATTATATGACATAGGTTAATTGAATTATAGTGTTAAGGTGGTAAGATTGCATGAGGGGCAAGATTGGAAAGTCATTTAAGCATTTAAGTTATAACGCATATAAGGAAGGGTGGAAGGGTCTTTGTACAATCATTAATGGAAAAATTGAAATAAGAAGTGTGGGCATGCTTTTAAGGAAGAAGCAAGAACGAAATTGAAGGAGAAGAAATAAAGAGAAGAGAGAAGAAGGAGAGAGTTTCAGTTTTGAGAGGAAAGAAAGAAGAAAAGCTAGGTTGTTATTTTTCTTAGCCCTAAAGAGTGATTTTGAAGTTATTCAAGAAGGGAAAAAGGTAGAAGAAGATGAGAGCTTCTATTAGAGCCCACAAACTCTTCATTTGGTGAAGATTCATGGTAACTTTGATCTTAATATTTTGGATTTTTGAAAGGGTTTTGGTTTATATAGCTTAAGAAATGTATGAGTTTAAGAATTCTAGGATCCATTTTAGTGAATATGCCTTATGGGTTCTCCAATTGGAATTCCTATTTGAATGGGGGATTTGATGAAGGAAATCAAGAGAGGCAAGGGGAGAGACATTTTTTAGCAAAGTTTCAAGCAAGGAAATCAAGGTGGGTTTCATGTTTATAATTGAGTAATGAGCCATTGATGTTTTTATCCAAATAAAAAAAAGTACAATGATTTTGTCAATTACTTCATAAATGTTGCTTTTATTGCTTTTGAATGATTTTTGAAATTGCTACATATTTTGGTGTATGAATTTTGATGATGAATTGTGAAATGATGATAGAAATCCACATGAAATATGTCATGCTCATGGAAGACAAGTTTTCAAAATGTTTCATTTAGCAATTGGTTTTCTAGTCATGAATAACATGTTATGTGGGTTTGTGGTGATCTGCTCTGTCCGTCAAGTGCACTTGATTAAAAAGGCCTCTCCTACCTACCCGCTAGTGGCATAGAGCCCCTTCGCGGACTCCCATAAGTTCACGGCTACGTAAGACCATTTTGTGGGATTGCTATAGTACGTTCTGTTCACAGCTACACAGGACCCTTAGGGGAAATATGTAGTACATTCTGTTATGGATCCACCAAACCATTCTGATGTGTTTATGTTTTGTGGACAAGTTTGATAAATATGTGAATTATGTGGTTTGCGAATTGGTTGATATGTTGAGAATTTAAAGAATATATGTTTCATGGATTTCATATGAATTTGCTTTGATCATGAATATTTTCAATGGTTTTGCTTGTTATTGATTATAAAACTGTTACCCACGAGCTTTATAAGCTCACCCCTTTCCGTCCCATCTCCAGGTGATGAGCAAGAGACAGAGTGAAAGAGAGTCAAGGCATTACTCCGGATTGGCATGTTTTGTTTTGTTTTGGAATAATTTATGTAAAGCAAGGCTGTAGTCACATGTTGAGCAATTATAGTTAAAGTATTTTTAATGTATTTTGGGATTTTGCGAAATATTGTATTGTGGCTCGGAATGCCCATTGAAGTTTGTAAAACTCTTAATTTAGGATGTTAATAAAATATGGATTTGTGTATGGATTTGAAATGTGAATTTGTCTATGGATGAGGTGGAGTTGGAATATGAATTAAATAAGGATGAGGTTAAGTTGGAATTAAGTACACTTTAAGAAGATATCAACTTGAGTTGATGATTTTGAACATGAATTGTTTTGATACATATACACATGTACATAAGTGAGATGTTATGGAAAAAAAATAGGAATTATGAATAGATAAGAATGATGTTGCGTTAGTTAAGGAAGTGAATTTGGGACAAATTTCAAGTTTTTCGTAAGGCAAAATTTTGTGAACTAAATCCAGGGAAAATCTGGAATAATCTAGGTAGAACTAGTCAAAATTGTTTTCTTGGAAGTTGTAGATGATCTTTCTAGCTTTCCAACGATATAAAGTTTCAAAATTTTTGGATACCGGAGTGAAAAGATATGATCGTTACAAGATGTGATGCTGCATGGAATGTATGGTTTTGATGAATTAAATGGGTTGAGAATTGAGAGTTTTATGATATAATTTTAGTGTTTGAATTGATATGAAGTGATTTTGCACTAGAAGAGTTGAATTTGGGAAGTTTATGAGTGAACATGATGCTAGATTGGATGTAGGAAGCATTGGAGAGGCTTTGGAGGGGTTTGGGGAACACCTATGTCCGTTAGATGGACATTAGGTCCCTTAAACAGACCTTCTCGGGTCAAAAAAGACCCCCAGCATCGCCAATGTCCGTTTACGGACCTTCTCACATCAAAAATGGCCCATAACCCCGTGTATGTCTGTTACCCGTACACTCTCGGTAATTTGCTTTTTTGAGCCTTTAAATGGAAAAATATCACTTTGTGGTCTTCATAAAAGTTGTAGATCTGGAAGTCTTCATTAAAAAAGTCCAAGAATGAACCCAATCAGACATCTCAATTTAAAGTTATTGCAATTGCGCCAAGTTAGGTACAATATGATTTAGTGTATAAACATGTTCGATTCTTTTGGCCATAACTTCATCATCCGACCTCCAAATGAAGTGATTCTTGAAGCAATATATTTATAATACATTTTTATATCTCTCCATAAAAATTGGCCTTTAAGGTTCATTTGAAAAAGATTAGTGGAAAGAAGTGAGGGAATTGATGGAAGAGCATGAATTGATTATGTTATTGAACATACTTTGGTATTTTGATGATATCTTGACCAATAGAGCTCAAAATAAGATGATTCTTGCTTCAAAATAAAATAGAGACATAGACTGAAATTTTTATGAAGAAATAGGGTTCTAATACCATCTCTAAGAATTTCATTTTCTGGATGTAAGTCTAGCATAAGATACTGTTTCAGTATAAGAACAGTCTGAAAATGGGGCCAACTCATGTTTTGATATCAAAGACTCACATTTCACGACTCCGATGTTGGGCTCCAAAAACGCGATCCAACAATAATCCCCTTCGGCTAATGAACTATTATGTCTGCCATCTTCGCTAGCATCGTAGTGGGTTCTAACTCTTCTAACCCAATTTTTAACTAAAGGTATAGTGCATCATATTAATACTCGCTCCTAAATATGCAAATGCCCTCTTTATTTTAACTCTAATGATACTGCAAGGAATGTAAAAATCCCTTGGGTCCTCTTTCTTCTATGCTATATTAGGGGTTTTCGTCCAATATGCACTCCTTAACCTTCTTCTTGATTGATTCCCTTAATGTGAGCCTCATTTGTAGATGTTTCGTTATGTCCTCAACATTGTTTAATTCAACCTCTTTAGAATTCCTCGTCGCCTTACTTGAAATTAACTTTCGCTGAGCTAGGAGAGGATACGAAAATTCAAGTTGAGTTCCTCGATTGGCTTAATTATGAGCTTACTTGGAAGGAATTCCATAATTGCTTGTCCTTCTCCATTTTCTTCATCTTCTTTTGTATGTTCGAGTTTCTTTTCCTAGGTCTGAGTAATGGCCATGATCTGTTCCTTTGGGTTAGATTCGGTATTGCTTAGAAGGGTTACTACACTAGATGACCTCCAGATTGTGTATTGAAGAGGTGTGGTTCTTAGTGACTTGTTCGAACTTGCTTTCAAGCCTCCTATGCGCATCCTCCATGCCTCCAATTTTATCCAAATCTTATCCTATTTGGACTCCATTGAGCTCAGTTTATCTTGTTGAGAACTTGGTTGTCCTTGAGGTATGAACTGTCCTCCAACATTGTTCGTCCACGAGAAGTTAGGGTGATTTTTTCACCTAGGGTTGTATGTGTTGGAGTAGGGATTGTTTCCCCCTCCTCGTCCATATTGAGCTCCCATATAATTAACTTACTCTGGATTTTTATCCTTCATCAAGAAGCAGTCCACTATATCATGGTCTATCTGTTCATAGAGTTCACACTTTAGTTGCACATTTTTTACCGAAGCTGAGGACGAAGCCTTCATGTTGTTGAGCTGTGGAGTTAAGTTGTCAATTTTTGCATACACGTCTTTTATTTGATCAACAACTATAACTCCTTTTGCTTCTCGGAAGGTAATGGTTTGTCTACTCTGCTCATTTGTCTATAGACAGCAACCACTCACCATTTCCTCTATCAGCTCTTTTGCTTCATCTATCATCTTTTTCATCAGCGATCCTCTTGAAGCTGCATCAATCATGCCTCTCATAAGTGAGATTACTCCATTATAGAATGTTTGCAACAAGAACTCCTTAGGGAAGTTATGGTGTACGCATTTTCTTTGCAAGTCCTTGTATCGTTCATACGCTTTATAGATCGATTCCCCATCACTTTGATGGAAGTTGGTAATCTCCTAGATAATTTTCGTGGTCTTGGTAAGGGGAAATACTTGTCTAAAAAGGCACAAACTAGTTGATCCAAGTGGTGACATTAGTTGGGTTTTGAGAGTGGTACTAGGCCTTTGCTCTATCTCTTAAGGTAAAAGGGAAAAACCTAATTCTTATAGCATCCTCTAACATCTGATGGTACCGAAAGGGATCACAGATTTCAAGGAAATTTACTATATGTGCATTGGGATCTTCATTCGTTAATCGATAGAATTTCACATTCTGTTGAAGCATATTTGGGAAGGCTGGTTTAATTTTGAAAGAGGCTACTTATATGGGTGGCCTAGCGACTCCTTGGTTAGCCGCATTGGACCCTGGTCTCATGAAATCCATAGGGTTCTTTGTTGACATCCTTGGTTCGCTCCGTGATCTAAATGACGTTGAAATTCCTCGGTCATTGTTGCTTTTGTGCTTTCTTCTTCTTCTTAAAGCTGAGCTTTCCTAATTGATCGTTCTAATCGAGTGATATCTAGCTCTAAGCTTCTAGCCGCATGACTTGAACTTCTCATGACTCTTGTGTTCATGCAAGACCACGAATTCAGAAATAGAAATAGAACGAAAGAATAGGAAATAAAAACTAACTAAAACACCTTAAACTAAAGAATTAAAATAATCGCCTCCCCGGAAATGGGACCAAAAACTTGATCGGGTAGTTAATTGTGTGTAAGTTTTAATTATTTACCTTCTATAATCTGAAAACGCACAGTTCGTTAGCGCAGTACCAAAGGTGTCGATCCCACGAGGTGGGAGTTAATCTAATCCTAAAATCTAAGGCCAAAAATAATAATAGAAATTCAAAATGCAATGAAACTAAAAACAAGAATTTAATTCAATCAATCAAATTAAGAATCAAGTACGAATATACTAATTATAAAGATATTACAACACACCCAAGAATCAATCGAAAGAAATTGATATCTACATATATATGTATATGAATGATTTTATGTAATAAATAATAAAAAAATGGACTGATTCCTTTTTTTTTCTAGGGTTGACCATTGCAAAAAATTTGTTTCTTACAGTTCTTACAAGTAAATGCTCAATACCCAAGTTGGCCTTACAAAGGCGATCATGACCAAGAGCTTTTTGGGCAATCTTATACCTTTCGATTGGCTTTTATCTACAGATCTTTATACCTTCTAACTTTTTATATTAGGATTTATATATTAGAATATCAAAACAAGATCCGATAGTATGGTAGAAAGAAATATACATTTCTTTCTACCATACTATCGGATGTTATAAAATAGTGCTGATTTTAGTCTGCCCTTATTTATCCACGTTTAATTCAAGACCCAGTCAGTAAACACTACATTAGTCATGGAAGAACTCTTATATCAAAATTGACCAATCCCCCCTTTCACTACTATCTATTTTTCTTCCATTTTCCTTGAATGCTAGATGCAAGAATTTACAATAATTTAGAGAATAGAACTTGAAGATGATTTAAATCAAGGAAGTATCAAGAGTCCTTTTCCTTCACGTGTTTCTGTTTTCTATTGGGGACAAATTCGACAAGTCCTATTAGAAAAATGGCAATAAAGTGTTTCACATCTTTTGTTTGTTTTGTTGATCAGGCAACACCTGGATTTCAATTGGGGAAAAAGGATTTGCAGTCCCCCGCTTTACCACTCCGCCATGCCGTCAAGGCGTTACAAAATCGACGAAAATATCCCTTTTTTTAGGGGTCACCAAACTGTCTATTTTACTTGGATCTTTATAGATTCATCCTCCAAAGGAACAGGACATGATAATTTTTCATCATCCAGCTCGAGCAAGAATCAAACAAACTAAAAGGATCTATACCATATAAAGAATATATATGTCTAGATGTTGTAAAATGGATATGTTATTTTCAATTGCATATCATAAGGAATTCGAACAACTGATTCAAATACAGTATCAAGAAATACCGTCTGTGGAACCTCAATATCCACTGGCTTATTAGTCAAATGACAGTTAGCACATACAATACGACCAGTTTCTTTGCGTGGATTTTCATAACCCTGCTGTGCAAAAATGGGATACGCATTGGAAATAGATGCCTGTTGAAGAATGAGCCAGCGACTCATAGGCAGTGGCTTAGTTAAGGGGACCCATCGAAGCCGTAGCGAAAGCGAGTCTTCATAGGGCAATTGTCACTGCTTATGGACCCGAACCTAAGTGATCTATCCATGACCAAGATGAAGCTTGGGTGAAACTATGTGGGGGCCTGAACCGACTGATATTGAAGAATCAGCGGATGTGTTGTGGTTAGGGGTGAAATGCCACTCCAACCCAAAGCTAGCTAGTTCTCCCCAAAATGCATTGAGGCGCATCAGTTGATTAGTATTCAAAGTTTGCATCGATTTGGTACCGCTCTCGCATTATCGAGTGACATTGCTTCTTCGGCCCAAACCAAGGAGTCCCTTAAATATGATGCAAAATGGATCTTGTTCTATCCTTGATATGAAACAGAGTTTGAAGAAGGGGAAGGAGAAGGAGTCCTCGACCCACAATAGATAGAGGAGGATTTATTCAATCACATATATATGAAAGGGTCACTTTGATCGTTAAGAGTACGTAACCCGTTCCCTATGTCTTTCTTTCTATTGCATTCTATCTCATTATATCACATTCTATTATGCAATATTTGAGAATCACCGTCAATGCCTCAGTGTAGGTAAGTCCGGCATAATATCTCCAATTATTTTGAACTCTTTTGTGCAATTCATGAATAGTAAGCAATTTCAAAACTCTAACTCTATGGAATTCAAAAAAGAATAGATATTCAGTCTTATTATTAACTTATATATATATAGAATAATTTCTTTTCTTTTTCGAGTACGGGTTTTTGTCAATAAACAAAAAATCAAATGGGTTCAAGTGAGGTTTTCTATAAAGTATCAATAAGCTAGACCCATGCTGCGAGTTGTTTCATGCCATAAATAGACTCGAGTACTCAGGAAATCTATTGGGCAGGCAGATTTGCACCTTTTACAACCGACACAGTCCTCCGTTCTTGGAGCATAAGCAATTTGCTTAGCTTTACATCCATCCCAAGGTATCATTTCTAATACATCCGTGGGATAGGCTCGGACACATTGAGTACATCCTATACTTGTATCATAAATCTTTACTGAATATGACATTGGATTTATAACTGATAAAATAATAAACATAAAAAAGTTATATTTTCAGACACTGAAATGGACAAGTATGGATCATGATCTCTACTATTTCCTATAACAGAATCTGTATGTTGATCTATATCATTTAATTAAGTTATAGAATAAAATAGATATTCCTAAACAAATTAATCATGCGGGCTAAGAAGATGCGAAGGCACCTTTCTCTCTATAAGAACGGTGCATTCCGAGGAATGAAGTGGGAGAGAAGGGATTTCATAATTGGGGTTTGGAATAAGACAACCTTTTCATTTTTTTCATATTGAAAGAGTAATAAGAATGAGGGGTGTTAAGTTTTTTATCATCCTAGCGTCGAGCTATTTTTTTGCAAGACTCCCCTACAGTATCTTCACCGTAGTAGAGTTTAACCATCAAGTTCGGGAAGGAATGGTGTGGTTCCTCTACGCCTAGGACACCAGAATATCGAACCATGAACGAAGAAAGGCATGAGAGAAAGGCATATTCTATTGGCTAGTGATTGTGCGGCCCCAATTCTTGACTGAAGAGGACAACAAAGGCCTCTGCCCTTCCATCCCTTGAGAGGGGGGCAGAGCTTTTGGTTTTTTCGTGTTGTCAAAGAGTTGAACAAGAAAGGTAATAAAATCTATAATTGATTGCACTTTAATTAATATTAATTAAATTAAATTTATAACATCCGAGGAATTCAGATCTCTATTCCTTTTTCTACTTCTTCTTCCAAGTGCAGAATAACCCTAAGGGGTTGTGGGTTTTTTTTCTACCAATTGGGGCCCTCCCTTCACCACCCCCATAGGGATGGTCTACAGGGTTCATAACTACTCCTCTTACTACAGGACGCTTACCTAGCCAACATTTAGATCCGGCTCTACCCAAACTTTTCTGGTTCACCCCAGCATTCCCTACTTGTCCGACTGTTGCTGAGCAGTTTTTGGATATTAAACGAACCTCTCCAGAAGGTAATTTTAATGTGGCCGATTTCCCCTCTTTTGCAATCAGTTTTGCTACAGCACCTGCCACTCTTGCTAATTGTCCAACCTTCCTAAGTGTGATTTCTATGATATGTATGGCTGTGCCTAAGGGAATATCGGTTGAAGTAGATTCTTCTTTTTGATCAATCAAACCTCTTCCCAAACTTCTCAAGCTTCTTCCAAAACATACACCCTAGAAAGATCATAAATGATTAGAGCTGTAATTGTATGAAGATGGAAAGAACTCAAATGCAAAAATGGTATGATCATACGCTATGATGACAATGCTGCAGTTGTCATTGATCAAGAAGGAAATCCAAAGGGAACTCAAATTTTTGGTGCGATCTCACGGGAATTGAGACAATTAAATATGCTGATTCGGTCCTGGCATACTATATTTAAATTTTATACTATTAACGATAAATAATAGTACCTTGCCCTGCCTTAACTTCAAATAGTTTAACTTTAACCATGTTAATGATCCTACCTTATTGGTTGATAGAGAATCAAAGTGATCCCGACAGTCTGGGGGGACCACCACGGCTCCTCTCTTCTCGAGAATCCATACATCCCTTATCAGCGTATGGACAGCTATCTCTCAAGCACAGGTTTAGGCTCGGCCTCAATGGGAAAATAAAATGGAGCACCTAACAACGTATCTTCACAGACCAAGAGCTACGAGATCCCAAAGAGTTCAATTCCCGTTCTCAACCCATGACCAATATGAGCTCGAAGTTTCCTTTGTAACTCCGAGAACTTCTTCGTAGTGTCTTCGTTGTATGCTTCATTTCATAAGGAACCTCAAAGTGGCTCTATTTCATTATATTTCATCCATAGCCTAATTCCATTCATTTAATATCCCCTTTGGCGTCATTGACATAAACGTTTCTAGTCTATCTGTTTATATTTTTATATTCTATTTCTATATATATGGAAAGTTTCAAAATCATCATATAATAATCCAAAAATTGCATAATCCAGAAATTCCAATACAAAAAATGGGTTTTTCAATTATTTTTAGGTTTGTGCTCTACTCCAAGTAAAGATTCGCCCGATTTTTATTTGCACATATAAGGTAAATGCCCCGAATACCATATCTTTTTGCTACACCTTTTTTTTTCAATTCCTTGCACGTCTTCCGCCAACGATTGATTATGAATCAGTTTGAAATTACCTTTGTTTATAGGAATCCAATAATATAAAAAAAAACTTCGCGGGCTATTTTTTTAATTTTGAGTTAGATCAAATCCATTTTTTGTAGATTTTCGAAGGAAAAGTGACCTCTACTTTTCTTTATATCTTTATACTATCTTTTTTTTATATCCTCTATTTCGCCCAAAAAAGTTTGATTAAATCATCCAAAATTTGGATGATTTAATCATCCAAAATTTGGAGTGTGAAGTAAAATTAGATCTACGCTTTGGGGGTATCCAAATTAATATAATATTATCAATTAGAATAATTTATGGTTGGTTTGTTTAGACCAATAAACTATCCAGGCTCCGTTTATATAAAACCAATTGGTAATATATTTAGGATTAATAGCTTATCATATTCTACACCTAAAAAGGAATATTTATTATTTGATCCATATCCTGACATAAGAAGTCCAATAGGAACAATACTTGAAATGGCAATCCATAAAAAATGTCGATAATTAGATCTGCTAAAACAAGGTGATAATTAAAAGGAATTACTATTACAACCCATCTTTGCTCAATTGATAAAAAATAACCATGACTTCGCGCCTATTGCAACGGCTCCTGGTGCAACAGCAAGCACCAGCTTGACTTGGGGGGTGGTGATTTAGTAGTCATGGGCGGCAAAGTTGCTTTGCTACCAATTTCACTAGGAACCGCTGATTTTTGGTACATCACATTCATGCATTTACGATTCATGTGATGGTATGGGACGAAAGGATTCGACCCTCCGAATACCGGGACCAAAACCCGTTGCCTTACCGCTTGGCCACGCCTCATTTATCTTTTTATTCAACCCTACTCAAAACTAGTTTTTGTTCTTCGTCAATTCTCGCCAAATATCTATGAAATAGATTCGGATTAGCTTGTTGTTTGGATTTAAATAGGTGTAGATAGGGTCAATGTAGATATAGAATTAGATTTTCTTCTCTTTGTTCCTACAAACCACAAACAGAATTGTTACATTATTACTAATTAGTAATAGAAAGTATAAAAAAATCTTAGCCCTTTCTTTGAGAGAATCCGATGAAAGGGTGGGGTCCATAACAGATCTTTTTCCAGTGCAATAAAGTTACATAGTATCTATTTTTAGTTGATAAAGGGGTATTTCTATGGGTTTGCCTTGGTATCGTGTTCATACTGTCGTATTGAATGATCTCGGTCGTTTGCTATCTGTCCATATTATGCATACAGCTTTGGTTGCTGGTTGGGCGGGAAGCCATAATACTTATTCCTTCGAATCGTTCTAAAAAAAATAGGATTTCGTGTAATAAGTTTTTGATATTCCACAACTCCTGTTAAAAAATAATCGCAGAAATCCAAACATTTATCTGTCCAGTTGATCACGGCTCGTCGTTCAATCCTAGAATCGATCCTTAGAAATCGGTCAAAAACTAAAATTCCAAGATCGCAGTATAACTGTAACCTCAGGTCGTCTCACTTCTCGGAACCGACGAAAAAGGTTTAAAAGCTAGCCTAAGTCGAAAATGCAATTAAAG
>JAOSBM010141789.1:0-14477 GCA_027568955.1 Erythroxylum tenue | reverse complement strand
TCTTAACCAATTCTATATATTTTATTATTATCAAAACATAAGTAGGATTAATTTGTCAACCACCATTTGTCCAACAAGATTGAGAGAGCATTTCTTTGTATACTTTGAGGGAAGTAATAAAGGTTAGCATTTGTTGTATCTCTTTCATGCTTCTATTCTTACCATTAATAGTCTAGTGCTTTCGTAGTTTTCTTGTAAAAGTGTGAAAGTCAAACACTATGAGGATCGTCAGGTGTTCGAGAACAAGGTTCTATTGGTCAACGATAACTTGGGAAGGTTAAATCTTACTTAGACAGACCTAAGTGAGATTGTCATGTAAAGGAGTAGGCGCAACTTAGGTATAAGTTTGATGTTTAAGAAGACCTTTGTAACAACCAGTATCAGAGCCATAGTTCAAAATGATAAGAGGCAATAATTTAATGGAGTGTATCAACAAAATGGAGGCACTCATTGGGCCAATCTTCAAAAAGAAGGGGAGGTCACTTTATACAATACTAGATTCGAGATATTGGCAAAACAAATCCAACAGTTGCAATATCAAACAGAAGATTTGATGAACGCACAACAGGAGACTAGGTTCAAGATGACGATCCTAAGGCGTGCTATTGCAACACATGATGTTGGGCATATCGAAAGCACTTTGGTGAAAGTATGAGAGCCCCATTTTTTTATGGCAATTGGAGTGCCAAAAAACTAAAAAAAAATTCTTGTGGGATATAGAGTAATACTTTGCAACAACAAAGGTTTCCGATTTGAAGGAGTCAACATAACTATGCATATGGTACAGGATGTAGAGTTGTGGTGGAGAATGAGAACTTCCAACGACATCAGTGTGGGTAGACCTCTTATTGACATTTGGGAGAAGATGAAGAAGGAGCTAACGAATCAGTTCCTCCCCGACAAGACTTTATAAAGAGAGAAACTTTGAAGAGGTTAAAGCAAGACGACTCAGCGCAGGAGTATGTGAGGAAATTCACATCTTTGATGTTGAACGTGCAAAACATATATGAGGAAGATAAGTTGTTCAACTTCATAAACAGTTTGCAAGGTTGGACAAGAATGGAGCTTTAGAGGCAAAACGTGAAAGACCTCCCAAGTGTGATAGTGGTTGCGGATGCTTTAGTGGATTTCTAAATGCCACCATCAATTCAAACTAGTAATTAAGGCAAGAAGAATAGTGGGACACAGAATAGCTCGAAGAAAGGCAAGGAGAAGGTAGGTGAATCTTCTCAATGTAAGTTCAAAAAAAATATAAAACGGCATATTGTTTGTTTCATTTATGAAGGGTTGCACTTTGCTTGTGAATCCCAAAACGAAAGATGGGTAAGGAGCAAGTTAATTCAATGGTCGTGAAGGATCAAGGAGAAGGAGAAGGAGAAGATGACACGATATAAGAAGTCTGCCTCAATAATTATGCTATGTTAGGCGCAATGGACCTTGTGAAGGACCGTCCAAATAAAAGCAACGATAAACCTGACTGAGAGGGGAAATGGTCTGTGGGAGATCTGCCAATAATTAAGGAGTCTTTGAGGAAACCACATTCAGAGGAGTGCCTATAGTTTATTTCGATAAAGGCATTGAATTCATCTGGTGGGGTGGTTTATTAGCCCCTTAGTATATGAATACACTTCACAACTAGTTGTAAATGGTCCTTGGGTGAAAGGTTAGCTAGATCACATGAATGATGGTGGCATGCAAGAGTTCTAAGGTAATTTAGCAAGTTAGATTAAGCTTGGTGTGATTTTTAGTAAAGTTTCAAACCTTATGTGAGTTAACTTGGCTAAGGCTAGGTTCTTGATAGACTAAGAACTTAGTGTGTGCTCAAATGAACGGACCATGGCTAATGAACTTGACATGGGTAAGTAAGTATCGAATTAGACCAGTGTGCTATAATGGGCTTTGGGCTTAGATGACTCATCATCAATAGATAGAGATCATAGGAAGATTTTGGATGATGTGGAGGATAAGATCATAGTGGATAGACATTAGCTCTAAAGATAAAAACCATATGAGAAGATCATCTGAAGATAGTGGAGATCCTCGCAGATATGGATGGATTATCTTTTATCTTGTTAGTTATGAAGTAGTAAATCTTATCCAAACGAGTCTTATTTTAATGGGGATGTCATCTAATTGAATAAAGTGATGTAATCTGATAAAAATAAATGTGATTTAGATAGTTGAGTTCTGTTAGGTTTTTAACTTTGCCATCAAGCTAAAGTTGCCTAAAAATAGCTCATTTGAGCCTTGCTCCTCACATAGAGATTGAAAGAACATTCTTTTGTATACTTTGACGGAAGTAATGAAGGTTGGCATTTGATGTATCTCTTTTACGCTTCTATTGTTGTCATTAATAGTCTAGTACTTTCTTAGTTTTCTTGTAAGAGTGTGAGAGTCAAACATTGTGAAGGTTGTGAGGCATTCAATAATAAGGTTTTGTTAGTTTGTGATCACATTTGTAGGCTAAATCTTACTTAAACATACTTAAGTGAGATTGTCGTGCAAAAGAGTAAACGTGACTTCGGTATAAGTTCACACCTACCTATTTTAGTGCAACCCTAAAGAATGTTTAAAGAGAAATACAAAATTTCCCCTTTTTGAAAGTGAGGTCTCATTTATATAAGTAAAATTGTATAATCTCGAGTGTACATGTAAACTCATTCCATGTTTTTTTTAACTCATTCCATGTTTTTTTACAAAAGCATGATATGAATAATAGCCGATAAAAAGTGGATTGGTTGGTTGTTATAGGGTGTTGATTTTGTCTTAATGAGTTTTCAGCATAAGTAAAGAAAAAATATATTAAACGAAAATATTATATACTTGCGTAAAACATTTACATGAAATTTAAAAACAATTGATGCTTTTTATTTTTGATGAATCAGGTGCCACTAATTTCTTGCCAATATAAGAACGTCTAACACCACCACCATATCATGGAGAAAAGATCCATATCATTGATAGATTGTAACAGTAATTAAAAAATTATGGTTCAATATTATCATTGAAAAAATGCATAAAAACCACCACCTCATAGTTTATGGTCTAATAACTTAAGTTGAAATGAAGAGGATTCTTATATTTAGTTGAAGCATTTAACTGGAAAGTTCACTAATGCATATTGTAAAACTACTTATTTCCTGGTATAGAATAATTGGGTGTAAGAAAGCTCTCCCAAAGATCTGTTTTCTTATGTGTCTTGTCTATAAGTACAGATTAGAAACATTGTTTCCACAACATATCTAATATATATTGTCATTTCAGAACTAGTCAAGAGTCATTATCTCAATTATTCTTCAATTGCATGTTCTTCGCATTCATATGGAATGGAACAATACCTAATCTCTTTGCAAGATTGAAGAAACAAGCCTCTCTTATATAGACATTTTTAATATAATTGATAAAAAAGACTTATTCATTGTCGGCGAAACAATCTTTAATATAGCCTTTGGTAACTCCATAAACTCCATTTGGAAAGAGAGAAATGATAGACATTTCCAAGGTTGTGAAAGAACTAAAGAGCAAGTGACAAAGAAACTTATTAGTTGGATTAGGTAATAATTATTAGCAAATCAACTATACATAACCTATAAAACTGAAGTTTCCATCTCTTGGAACCTATAAAGGATTTGTACTCTCCGATATCTTGCTGGAAAGATGGAAAGTTCTATAAACCCTAGTAATAGCTAGATCAAAATTGTTGCTCAATCTTCTCCTCCCTGATGAGTTATTCAAAATAAGTTTGTAACTCCTAAGATTTCAAGTAGATGAGCTTAAAAAGTAAAGCTCAAGCTAAACTTAATGAGATTGTAGTTGGATTCTAACAACTACTAAATCAATCAAGCTGACTAACTCTTAGTAATGAGATTGGTTGGTGTACATACGACTTCTTTTACTTTTCATAGTAACTTGTTAGGGAACTATAGCTCAAGGTGTCACCCACTTTAATAGCTCTTGGATTTTGAATCCAGTCTTGATATATTTGAGTATATGTAAGGCTTAGTCATTTCTATTTTAGAAATTTAATATACTTTTTTAAGTTACAAAAAATTAATTATTAACTCATTTTATCTTATTGTTGATTTTGACATTGTTAATTAATTGACGTCTTAAATATATTTTATGATGCATTAGTTCCATTTTAATGTTCAACCTTTACTTTTAGAACTTTTTCAATTAAAAAATCTTACAATACCAAGATTTCATTAATAAGGGAAAAAAAGCATTTAAGAATAATTTAATGTAACATCCCGTTGCCATCCAAAGGGTTAGGGTTGTATTACGTGACTGGGTGAGCCATCGATGATGGTCACTCACTGAGTTCGCAAAAACTCACCCAAAATTTGCAATTATTTTTCAGGACTCAGAAGAATACCCCGTTAGGCAACGTGAATATAAGTACTGCATGTGAGTGAAGGAAGAGGTCGAGATTAGTCGCGTCTACATTCTGCATTTTATTATGTTGTACAAATTTGTAATCTGCCATTTTTGTATTAATAAAGGATTTCGAAATTTTTGTACCATGTACATGGAATGAGCCCTAAGTAATAGTGAATCTCTGATGAGTTATATATTGGTTGTTTCATGTAACTGAAAAATGTTTATGATTGGAATAGGGCCCAATTGGGTTATGGATCTACGTACATTACGTGTATAACTTTCTGATTTGGAAAAGGTTTTGCAAAAGAAATTGATCAATGGGCTAATTGAAATTATGATATTTGAAAATGTTGGCAACTCTTGTAAATGAAAATGTTTCTGAAAAAAAATTGTACTGACGTTTGACTGATTGAGTGCTCTAGCACGCCACCTTCGCGGGCACGGATTCGGATATCACCATCAATATCAGGTTCGGGTCATGCGAGAGTGGGGTGTTACATTTAATATGTAGCATCCAAATAGTATAGCCATATGAATTGAAAGTCTCAATACATTACTTGTAATATTATCAATGATTTAAATTTTATTTGCTATTTTATATTATAAAAAAATTTCATATACAAATAATTTGTAATTAATAACAACTTCAATTTTTTTAAAAAATAATTGATCATTTTAGGCAAGAGCATGATCTTTAACCTAACATTAAGTCATATTGCACTTGGCTCTTATGCTTTAATTTAATTCATTTGTTTTTAAAGATAACAATATTTTATCACCTTTATGTTGGAAAACTAATCGTGATCAAATCATCGATGCAACAAAAAATAATTTTTTGCAATTTCTGATCGGATCATAATAATTGAATAACTTGAAAATATAAATCATAAAATAAAAGAATCGTACCTAGTTCAAAGTTTCTACTGAAACTTTTTCGAGGTGTTAACCACGAGTTATTCATAAATACAACCTCTAATGTTATCCATACTACGGTAAAAAGAAACTCAGTATTTGAGAGGAAATAAGTAGGAGTACTAGCTCTCTTACGTTTATTCCTATAAATAGAAAAAAAAACATTAGAGTTTTTTATTAAAATTAATGTTGTAATTATATTAAAAACTCTAATTATAATTTAATTTAATAAAATCACATATCTCATATTTGATTCCTGACGTTTCTCAAACTTCACAATTAAGTCCATCTTAATTTGAATTAATTTTCTCTTTTTAACTGCTCTTTATATATGACCCATTAAGTTCCTAATATGTTAGTAATTATTATAAATTATAGTTTTGATTTATAAATAGAAATATCTAAACTAAAACTCATTTTAATTTATCTTTAATTATCCAATTAAACAATTTATAATCATAAATCAATATTGACATATAGCAATATGTCGTGACCACCTAAATATTAATAATGTCAAAGTCGTTTGACTTAAACTGTCTATGCAAGATTATAATGTGTAACTTAATCATTTCGTTATCTAATATTCCAATTAGACATAGAGTATGGATATAATATCTGCTCTTTTAAAATTCAATAATTTTCGTTCTTACTAATTAGTAATTAATTTATAATTGATATTTGAAAGTATTTTTTCAAATGTCAATTTACTCTGACAAGAGAATTTCTTAAATCATTACAAATCAAGAATAATGGAACATTCTCTCTAATTACTTTATAGTGACAAATCTTTTATTGACTTACTCAAATATCTCCATGTGGTTCTTACTGTATCCAAGTACTATTTGTTATGCCACCTTAAATAGGATAAATCATAAGTAGTATCAATACACAGTGGTTCTCACATAGATATTCTAGTAATCTTAAGTATAAGGATAAATTATACAACCATTATGACGGGGAAATCCACAAAAGCAATATTCTAGTTGGAATCTTTATAATCAAGTCAGTTCAATGAACTTATTCTCTAATAAGCACCCACACATTTATTTTCATAAGAAAGAAATATAGCGTGTGCTAGTTTTATTATTTCATCAATATCCTATTTTAATAAAACTACAACTAGGAATAATTTAGGAATAGCACATAAAGAAAAATTGAATTTTATAATTACGATGTCATCATCATAATAATTGTATAGTAATTATTTCAGAGATTTTATCTTTAGTATTAAAAAATCAAATGTAATTAACAAAATACATAAAGATAAAGAATGCCTTTATTAATTAAACTAATAATGTCGTGCATAAAATTACAACTAACTGATTAGCTGTAAAGACATATACTAACAATCTCTCATTTGCACTAAAGCCACTCACCATCATATCTAATACCATATCCATTTATATGTCAATCTTGTCTCTTTTGAGATAATGGCTTAGTGACAGGATCAATAAGATTCTCTTTAGTGGGAACTCACATTAATGCTATGTCTTTTTGCTCTATTATCTCCCTGGTCAAGTGAAGCTTTTTAAGTACATCTTGTAAATGTTTGGACCATTGATGAGTCCTTAATTCCTCTACTTGTACAATGACACCATTGTTGTCACAGTACAATATTATAGGTTCAACAAGGTAGGAACCACTTAAAGTTTTCTTAATCCAAACCATTTCCTTTGATGCCTATGATGTAACACCCACATACCTCCTAGGAGGATATGCAAGTGCCACACAAAACAGAACCCAAAAAATCCAAAACATACTAAACATTCCTTACATGCATTTCAGCAACTCAAGCAAACATACATTTAATGTACTTCATATATAATGAACTTATCAAAATACATGCCTTAAAACATAATTCATCCTGTAATAAGGTTATCCTTAATCAAAATACAAGTTGTCACATATTGTTAGATACAACTCAAAAACTCAAATATACATCTTTCAAAACAAAACAAATTCCAAAACAGAACACATTTTTCATTGGCCACTGCGATAGTCCTTGTCCTAGTCTTTAACCTTCTTATCAGAACCTATACGGAGGCAAAACTACCTTGTTAAGCATAAAGCTTAGTAGGGAATAACTAAACATAATGCATAATGGCGACTGTTTTCTAACAGTCGTCTAACATTCATATACATAGATTCAAATTATATCACAACAATCTTTAATTGTTCATAATTTAGAGTAATCCAAACATATGTCTCAGAACCAAATATGATTCATCAATAAATACAGAACATTCATACATTAGTACAAAACTTATAAATATCATAATAGAGTATGATCCTTTCAGATCAAAATATGACTTATAATAGAATAGAACTTGTTTTATAACAAATCAAAGCTTATCTCTTATCAGAATAAAACTTGTTTTTATCAAAATTGAACATGTATTAGAATACAAAATAAGTTAGACTACTAATCCTTTTTACAGAAGTAGGTAACGGGACCAGAACAGAAGATATCATGATTGGTATATGAAACAGAAGAGACTTAAGTCTCTGAAACAGAACACACATAAGTGTCTAAAATCAGAAGACACCGGAGTGTCTAACATAGAAGATACCTTAGTGTCTAGTTACAGGAGTAGCTGCAGACACTTCTAGGCATGCCTATCTACCCACAACTAGGACTTAATAGTTTTAAAACAAAACATTTCAGATTTTAGAATTTCATGTAAATGATGTAATGCATAACATATGATCTTATTCATTTGATCAACCTTAACATGCCTTATAAATATAAACATATGCATTAAAGCATTAAAAAATGTATTGAGTTATCACACATTATGTGTATTCATACAATTAGAAATCACTTGCAATACAATCCCAATTATCAGACAATTGATAGTACATAATTATCACAATGTTATAATCACATAACAGTTAAATAATGCATAAATATGAATTCATTTTCTTATGCTCAAATTAAACACATTCATTCTCACTTAAACAAACTTATTATGCATTATAAGCATAAACATAAATGCACCATTGAATACATTAAGTAATTACACTATACATGTACTCACGTAAGTTCCCAATTCTCAAACATTCATAACTAACACGTCACTTTTATCATTTAAAACACATTTGTGTTCGTAAGTATACTTCATTCCTTTAACAACTTATAAGTTCCAAGATTATATACTTTGTTATCTAATAACACCTTCTTTAAGTTATCACTTCAATTAAAAAAATCCAAATCTTATTCAACCTTTAATGAACTTATTGCACACCAAACTAGGTTCATTTTACACCTTAATTAAGTCAAATTAAACCATTATAAAGTACCTTAACCTTATATGGTCCAAAAATTTCCCAAAACCAACATTTTCCCCTTCTTAAGTACTTCCCACGACTGTGGGAATAAGCCTTATAAATCTCACGATTGTGGGTTCGGTTCACTCACCCACAATCTCTAATTTGTTTCCAAAACTTGACTTCTTCACTTCCATTCGACACAGCTTCCCCAAAGACTATCAATTTCACTTCAATTCGACTTTATTCATACTTTAATACCTCATCGAATTCATGTCCAAACCAATTAAAACTCATTCATTAAATAACTTACAAATCAACATCTTCCACACATCAAAACCAAACAAGAAGTTATCATACAAGGATCATTTTTCCAGCATTCATTTATCTCATCTTAACATATATTTCATGCCAATTAAATTATCATAAAACTTATATTAATACATGCTATCAAGTTTAGAATTCCCTTACCTAATTACTTTCGAATTCCTTCTTCAAAGAACTAACCAAACCAGCCCTTCATACAACCAAAACACTTCCGAAATTTAGGTAGGTTTAGGATGATCTTAACACCCAAAAGACAACAGCATAAAACATAACTTGTGGTAGCTTTCTTGATGTAATATCTTGCAAGAATTCTAAGTGAAATTGAAGCAAAATTCATAGCTAAGAAAGGGTGAATGGTTTCGGTGGAGATGCTTCAATGAAGGTTGCAGAAACATATTGCAAGTTTAACACCTAAGTTGCTAGGTGTCTTAATTTTGGAGGAGCACATATCACCAATGCATATATCACAGTTGTCCTCCCATTAATCTACCAAATGTTACACACCTATTATGCCATTCTTCACTTAATCAATGTTGCCAATTGTCATTCAATTATACTGCCATTTATCCTTTATTTACTCATGCCAAATGTCACTAAAGGTATAGGCTTAGTCATCCAATTTTCATGTACCAACTTGTCTTGCCACTTGACATTTTCCTTGTCCAAATGTACATTTTAATACATCAATTTTCTAATGGTATTAATTAATTCCAAATCACTAAGTATGATCCATTAAACCAAAATTCAAAATCAAACCAAAATTCACAACATATACAACTTACAATCATGTCACAATTTAACACCTATTACATATGCCTCCATCAACATATAACATTTCAACTAGGGTATAATTTGGGGCCTTACATATGACATAAAAATGTACTCTGCCTTGGTTGTAGAATTTGCAACGATTGGTTTTTTGGAAATCTTCTAACTTATCGCACCATAATTCAGAGTGAAAATGTACCCTGACTTTGATCTACTATCATTTGGATCTGACTGAAAACTAGCATCTGAATACCCTTGAACTCTCAGTTCAGCTTCTTCATAGACCAAGAAAACACCTTTAGTCCTTCTTAAGTACTTCAAGATGTTTTTCACAATCATCCAGTGACCATAACCAAGATTGGCTTGAAACCTGCTCATTATTCTCAACACAATCCATTTTATCTCTCTTTTTGTGTCTTAAGACATATAACTTGTGTGAGAGAAATCTCATATGATATGGGTAAGAATTCCCTCTTGGAATATTTCATGCTAAACCTCTTTAGCTCTTTGTCGATATACGTGGATTAGGATAATTCATGCAACTTCTTTAATTTATCTTTATAGATATTTGTACCTAAAATATAGGTTGCTTCTCCCATATACTTCGTAGGGAAGTTTTTAGAAAACCAATCGTTATAGATTGGAGTATTAGTATGTCATTTCTAATCAGCAATATGTCATCTACATATAGCACTAAAAAGACGACTGCACTCCCACTAACCTTCTTATAGACACATGGTTTATCCACATTTTTTATAAAATCAAACTCTTTTATTATCTCATTAAAACAAACATTCCAACTCCGTGATGCTTGCTTATGCCCATAAATAGACTTTTGTAACTTGCATATTTGATTAGGAAATCTTTTTAGATTCAAAACCCTCAGGTTGTGCCATATACGTTCCTCTAGCAAATTCCCATTTAGAAATGATATTTTGACATCCATTTTCCAGATTTCATAATTATAATATGCGGTTATAGCTAATAAAATTCCAATGGATAACCATAACTATTGGTAAAAAGGTTTCATAGAAATGAACTCGTTGTTTTTATTTGTAACCTTAGCCACTAGCCTTGCTTTATATATATGTACATTATCATCCATGTCAATTTTTATCTTAAAAACTCACTTACATACTATAGGTATAATACCATCAGGTGCATCCAACAAAGTCCGTACTTGAGTAGTGTATGTGAATTCTATTTCAGATCTCATAGCTGTATGTTATTTTAAAGAATCAATGTTAGACATTCCTTCTTTATAAGTAGTGGGCTCATAATCTATGAGCAATATATTATCCGTCCCCTTTTAAATATGTAGATGTAATCTAGTGGAGGTATGACTTATCTAACTACTGCATTTCAGAATATGTGTCTCTTAAACCCTCGATTGTATACCATATGTATCAACTTGAGGTTCTTGTCATATTTGGATGTGAATTTATGGTTCTTAAACTTCTCTAAGTTCTACCTCACTGTCATTAATTTTCTTGAGAATACATTCTCTTTCTAGAAATGTAGCATATCTTAAGACAAACACACTTTGCTTAAGATGAAGGTAAAATTGATATTCGATACTCTCTTTCGTATACCCCACAATTTTTTATTTATCTAATTTATCTTGATGCTTATCAGATGCTGCATAATTCATATAAGCATCACATCCCTAAATCTTCATAAGAGTCACATCCCCAAATCTTCAAGTGTGACAACTTTGGTCTATTACTAATCCATATATCACATGATGTCTTATTAATCGATTTGGATGGAACTCTATTGAAAAGGTAAGCAATAGTTTCAAGGGTATATCTCCAAAAGGAGACAGGGAGGACTGTATGACTCATCAAAAAAAAAAGAATCTACTAGAGTACAATTTCTTCTCTTAGACAGATCATTTTGTTGTGGAGTTACAGGAGGAGTCCATTATAAGAGAATCTCATTCTCTTTTAAGTAACCAAGTAACTCATGGTCTAAGTATTCACCACCTCGATCTTATCTAAGTATATTAATAATTTTAACATTTTATCTCCAGTCTAAATTCTTTGAACTTTTTAAATGATTTAGACTTTTGCTTCATTAATTATACATAACCATATCTAAAATGACCATCTGTGAGCATAATGAAATATGGGAATCCACCTCTAGCTTAAGTAGACATAGGCCATGCACATTCGAATGTATAAGAACAAGAAACAGGAGGCTTCTGCAAAAGTACCAAAGCCAAATGGCGGTGTCAAGAATAAGGACATTGATAAGGGCACATATTTACATTGTAGAGATTTTATTGCTCTTAGAAGCATCCTCAATAAGAACATAACTTAATTCCTTTTTAAGGGGTCCCTATTCAGTCTCAAACATATTCAACAGTTCATGCAATGACACATCCTTTTGAGTCATATAAAGGTTCATAATGAACTGTGAAAAGCTTAGAGTAAGAGATTGAAGTATCAAATTAATGCTTAACCCATGGTCCATAACATAACCAGATTGGCTTAATTTTTCAATATAGCTAATCATTTTTAGTACATGTAGCTTAACTAAAGATCCTTCTACCATCTTGCATTGGTACAATGCTCTAGTTCTTATAACTTTTCACCTTATTTTATGCACCAAACAACTCCCTGAGATGCATAATTACGATAGGAGCATCCATGTTCTCATATTGTTTCTTGAAGCTCAATAGATAAGCTAGCCAATATAACATATTTAGCTTGGTTAACATTATCAATATAAAGCTGATATGGCTCCCACACTTCATTAGCATCCAAGATGCTTGACAAGGATATATTAGTACTCATCTTCTTTTGACAATTAAAAGTCGTAAAAGAGAAAGTATCAGTTTATGCCACAAAATAAAATAAAATAAAGAATTTACTAAATATTTAATTACTCATACTATTTTATTCAAAATAATAGCTCTCATTATTAAATCTAAAAATTATCAAATAATTTTCTAGTGGGCTAGGATCCTATCCAAAGATAGTTGATCTTGAATTTGTTCAACAAACCAATTATATTTAAATTAATCTCAGGGCGCAGGTGAGGTGGTAAGGGGCTCTCCTGACTTAAATGAGGTCGCGGGTTTGAACCCCCTCATGTATACAGTCGTTTAAAACTTGGGGTCAGAGTTTTGCCTCCCGCAAGAGACCTACCCGGCTCGAGCGGGGATTAGTCTGGGTATGGATGGCTTAAATGTATCTTCCTATAATTAGGACCCTCCTAGGACACGTCATGGGCAACCCAAAAAACAATTAAGTAGGTAATAACTTTATCAATCACATCTGATTAGCTAAGTGACAACTCTTTACTAAAATATATCTTATATATTATTCCAAAATTTATCTCTAAATTCATATGATCATGAGTTTGATCATTCAAATCATACAAAATTAGTTAAATAGAACCTATTAATTTAAGATAAAATACATTTAGGTTAAAGGGACCTTAACTTTGTTCAACAAGGTTTACGATATATAAAACTTTGGTTTTGCCCTTAAATAATGAAGGTTAACTATCACATTTTTAACGTGTATTTAATATTTGATTAAAAATTTTAAAAATTTATGTCTCATCAAAATAATTAAATCATCAACAGGAAAACCATTTAACCAAGATAAATGATTAAAGGAAATTTTGATATTACTATTGAAAAACTTTTTTTTATTCGAGAAAATCTTATAAGCAGGTCAAGCAGACACACCTCTTTGAAGGTTCAACTGGCGCACCACTCACAGTCGAGACTATTGAGAAAATAACCGTGATTAAATCACGAATACAATAAAAAAATAAAATTTGTATACTTTACTATCGAATTATAATAATTGAATAACTTAAAAAACATAAATTATGCCTGACTCGAAAAATTCGTATTAAAACCTTTTAAAATGTCAACATCTAACTGCTGATGAGTATAATTTCTAACAATATCTACACAACAGTAAAAATAAACCCAATATTCGGGAGGAAATAAAAAAGAGTACTAACTCCCTTATAATAAGATATATTCTTTTTGGAGTGGTTAATTGTTTGATTAGATGTCATGCTAATGTAAGATTGATTCCACTAATCATTGTGTCTAAGAAATAATGGTGAGTCACGAATCTACTGTCAATCTTTTTGGTTTACTCTTTTTTCTTCCAACCAATTGAGGTCAATTGGAGCCAGACTTCTCACGGTCGTTTTCAAATGAAGTCCTTATTCACAGACACATAATTAGCGTATTCACACGCAAAAGACATCCAGTTCCAGCTGTCGAACAGCAGACGAATCGTCGGAATCTTGTGTTGACCATTTATGAACTCGTCATAAAATGTCAAGTAAACTTTGATTAAAGCTAAATGTACTTAAAATGAAATCTAAATTTTAATCTCTAAGCTATTACCTGTTTGAATGGACTTTTGAGAGATTAATAAGTACTTTTTTTTTCCACAAAAGCCGTTTAAAAAAAGTGTTTAGTTATAAAATAAAAAAACACTTTTTTAATAGATATGACTTTTTTGGCAGTCAAAATATAGTTTTTTAAGAAGCTCAAATTTGAAGCTTCTAAAAAAGTCTCTCAAATGATTTTTCTAGGTAGATTTTTCAAATCAATTAACGAGTCTATTTTTTAGTCCCTTTTGTTCTTATATTTTACATATAATTCCCACAAACTCAACTCCACGCTTATCTTGTAAACTCATCTTCTCTATTACAATAAAATGTATAATTTATTGTGTATTTACTCAACTTGAATGTTTATTTTGAGATTATATAATATTATTTGACTTTTTTATATGTTTCAATATTTATTTTTGATATTAGTTTTACTTATGTTATAATCCATA
>JAOSBM010141691.1:0-14511 GCA_027568955.1 Erythroxylum tenue | reverse complement strand
TAATAATAATAGAAATTAATATAATTAATAAATTTAATAATCATATCCCATATAATAATAATAATAATAATAAAATAATGATAATAATATTTATTATAAATATAATAAATATAAAATAATTATTATTATTATTATCAGAATAATATAATAAAAAATAAATAATAACATATATATAATAATACTAATAATATAATAAAATTTATTCTCATTACAAAATTATAATAATAATATTATTATTATTGTTATTGTTATTATTTAATATTACAGAATATACTAATCAATGAAATATATATAATAAATTTTTTGCAAAAACTATATAATAATAAAAATAAGTAAGCATCAGAGATATTATTATTGTTAAGAGCCAAAAGTGAATGAAGTTCAGCCACTTTTGGCTCAACAACCCTCCCACAGGCGCCTTTCTTCTGATTGAAAGAACTTGTAAATTTTTGATTAAAAACGACATCGTTCTGTCATTAGACAGAATAAGACACGCTAATCTTAGACAGAGGATTTCCTCTCCAATTTGTTTGGTTTCTAGTTGACAAACTTAAAATATATCTATAATTTTATATAGATTAAGATTTAAAAGTTTTAAAAGTTACAATCTGGAGATATATTATATGTCCTTGTTTTACAAAGTAACCCAATGAACTATTGTGGTTTTAGAAGCTACTGACGCGTGAGAACAACATATACGGATCCCCTCCACCTCTTTTTTCATTACTAATGAAATATCCTTTATTATTTTACTAAAAATGGAACGAAATGATTTTTTTTATTTATTTCTCAGAATAGAAGCACGTATAATGAAATATGTGCGTGTCGGCAGGTGCGGTCTGACTCAGCGATGACTCTGTGACTATCCTATCATAGTTCATATATGTATTATATGTACTATGATAGGATTGAATCAATGAGTAAAACGACAAGAAAGAAAACCGAACTTGTCGCCGACCATAATTTTGAGTGGACCGACCATCTGCGTTATTCCGGTAATAAAAATTATAATTTATAAGTAGAGACTGCAAGTGCCTGACCCTTCTGTCAAACTCCGACGGACACTGATTGCAGAAAGGATGGAGGGTAAAATTAATATACAACTCGACAAATTACCATGAACGAAGGACCAAATTCTGAAATTTGCTTGTACATTGAAACTCTTTGTGTTCTCAAAATGACTTTACTAATATACGTAAGGCTAAATATAGTTAGAATTGCCTCTCTCCTATTTTTTAATATGGACTATTTTGTAATTTTAAAAAAATTTAAGAATTATTTTATAAATTTAAAAAATTCTGAAACGGTACAATTTCGTTCCGTAATTTAATATCGAATCCGGTATTCATATCATTCTCGAAAGCAAGGACCGGACATAATGACTCAGCCATGACTCGAAAGCAAGGACTGGACATAATGGACTCAAGTCACATGGGGCGGGTGAGGTCTGAATCTCTGACTAAGCCATGGTAGGTGGGGCCTACCACCACGTTAGAAGCACATGCAACTCCCGGGCATTACGGGTCCCTGCTTTACAAAAACTTCCATCTTTTGCATTTTGTTTACCATATTTTTCCTTCCGCCAGCCGGCAGGCTTTAGGCTACCCCTTTTCTTTTTTATAAAGGAAGAAAAGTAGTACAAATTACATGCGAGTAACTAGGGAAGAAAAGTACAAATTCATTATAGAAATTATAATAATAGTAAACCTATTAATAACAATAATAATAGGTAATAATAATGATATTAATAATATAAATAATTATAATAATTATAATAACAAAACAAATAATAATTTTAATAATAATAATATATAATCGTAATAAATAATAACAACATAATTCAAAATTATAAACAAAATATTGCAACAATTATAAAATAATCAAAGAATTACATCTACCATTTTTATTATATTACAGGGGCATTTCTGTCATTCACACTATTTTCTGTTCTGTCCCCAACAACTAAACACAATTTTATACTCAGGACGAAGACAAAAATCTCTGTTCCGTCCACCGCAATCAAACATTCTTTGATTTTTGTTCTGTTCCGTCCTGTCCTATTCCGTCCCGTCCCTGTCTGCAGAAGACGGTAGTCAAACACAACATTAAGGTGGTAGACCCCCTAACAAGTGAGTGTGAGTGTTAGGCTACCCCTTTCAATAATTCGTTGCGATCTTTCTAGTGTCTCCCCTCTTCTATTGGAATTTTCAAGGAAAATATCCATCCGTCCTGGTACTGTTTTCTTTCTATTATTATTATTCATCATAATGCATTCTTTCTCAATTGCCCAGAACCTTTTTCAGCTTCAAGATTCAACCACTAAACTAAAAATGAAAAGGACCCAACATGAGCAGAATGGGAAAAGGGGAGGCAAGGAGATCTTAATATAGCACGCGCAATCTTTAAAGTTTATGATGTATCGCAAGAATATGGTTCTTTTATTGAATACACTATGCATTGCTTTGTACAGTGTCAGTCACATGCGGTATAAATAGGATATACCGCATGGGCCGCTCTGCTAAGGGACTGACCAAGATTATACCGCGTTTCAATCCTCTAGCGGTGATCGGGCCTGCGACTGGAGGCCCTTGGGATTAGAGATTCAACCTTTTTGGGACAAGGATATACTTTTGGGAAGTAAAGTGAGTTTAAGATCTTGGGTTCGAGTCTCAACAGCGGTAGTATGGGAGTTCATCCAATGTGGTAACTTCTTGTGCGCACCGAGCACAGGGCCGCCTTTCAAAGAAGTTGGCTGGGATCAGACCGTAATTTACTTCCCTCACATAATATCGAGCCGGAGTGTGGGGTCGTCCATAGTGGCGTTCCACCTTTTTAGTCCAAGGATATACTTTTGTCATGTTCAGAGTACTTGCAATTGGATCTTAGTCAAATTATCCTGATAATTAATAAGACAATCTTCACCTATAAAATTTGCTTAAACCTTGGAATTTTTTTTTTTTTGGCTTAAACCTCATAACATAGCTTGATGACTTGCATAAATTCCACGTTTATTAATCTTTTGAAAAGAAATCTGCATTCAGTTTAACGATGATTTAACAAAGAACAGCAGTAGTTACATGCAATAACACTGGCTGTGGCTGATACGAGTCGTTGTGACGACCTAATCAAGCTGCTATTAAGAGTTTGATTAAAATGCAATGAATAAGTCTGATTGGTACAAGCTGTTCTAGAACTCTCAGTTAATCTCTTCTTTTCCTCTAAACTCTGGAATCCTATACTCACACACTTTAATCTCCATTTCTAAATGGCCGGACACCATCACCTGAGCTACAAACCTAAACTATCATGTAAAGGACGATCTTAATATGTTCGGGCTAATTTTTGGAGTAGAGGTTTTATAATATTTAGAGGGAAAGGAAACAAAAGGACATTTCAAGGTGTCTAAAATTTAACAATGTTAAACATATTTCCCAAAGAATCGCTATTAGGATAAGAGATGCAGCTATTGTATGAGACCTCACTAAAGTTATGAGCACTAGCTTAATTAATCCACAGGTTAATCTAATGAACTAACTTTTGAGGAATCAAGCAGCACAGTCACTTCGACTTGCGACGTAAAGCATCGATGGCTATGGCTCAATTTTTTCCCAATAGTAACTAATTTTGTTTGCAATCTTAAGGCTCAAAAGCTAAAAAGGGACAACAGGCCACAGGTTTCCCAGCCATCAAAACATGTAGAAGAGAATTCTAACTTACTAAACTTACTTGACAAAAGAAGGGATTGGAAAATGATGTCCAACTATTTTATTGGCATCATGAGAAAACCGCACAGAAAATTGAACTGTAACATTTTGATATTAAAAATATTTCAAAATAAGTATTTTTATGGAATTCATATCAATTTATATTAACATAAATTATTATTCTTACCAAAATTTAATAAAGAATTTGGTTAAAATATTAAAAACAAACTAAATTACTTTTACTATTGAGAAAATTTTAAAAATTATAAGAATAAATTAAACTTATGGTATCTGACTATCTTCAATTATTAAGACCACTGTTGGCCAGCTGTAAAGTATGTAGACTCTAGGCCATGTGCCTACCTACATTTATTATTAAGGCCACTGTCGGTGCCGTACATTTATTATTAAGGCCACTGTCTGCTTCTCTCTCTGTGTTTATCATATATGTCATGCCCGACTTCGATATTCATTCGAGTGATGTAAAGAACTCCAAGTGCTTCTACAATCTATCTATATGGGTGCCGAGAAGAAGCCGGCGATGGTGGACGGGACAAGAAGGACATCGAAAGTCTTCGGGGGTCGCCGTAGGTGGGGCCTACCACCACGTTAGAAGCACATGCAACTCCCGGACTTTTTTATGCAAGATACAAAGTAAATCGTTTCTTTCATGATAATTGACCTCCAGGTCAAAAAATATGTTGTTATGCAATCGTTAATTTTGACAAGACAGACTCTTGTTTACACAATTTGTTTGGTTTGTAATTGATAAACTTAAAATACATCTATAATTTTATATTAGATTAAGATTTTAAAAAGTACAACCCGTTAAACTAGTCTATAATCCTTCCATCAGAGCGTTAGGAATGTGAAACACTTGTATCGGATTCCCATGTGAGTGTCAGGTGGGTGCGGTCAGAATTTCTGTCCCAGGCAACTCACCCATGACTGTGACTCTCCACCAATCGAGTAAACTTTACGCAATTTCATGGTTATGGCGGATGGTCCTATTCCTATCCTATCACAGTTCATTTATGTATATTCATGCACTTGCATTATCCTTTTTTATCTTTTCTCTTCTTTGCGGTTGATTGTATTTATTATTTAACTTACATGAGTTAAGTTTTAGTTAAGTTTTAATTACGTGGATGATTGCCTCTTTCTTTATATATATGTATCATTCTCGACTTCAATATTCATTCAAGTGATCTAAAGAACTCCCAAGTGCTTCTACAATCTTCTATATGGGTGCCAATAAGAAGCCTGCGAATGGTGGACGGGACAAGAAGGACGATGGAAAGTCTTCGGCGGTCGCCGTGTCTGTTGAGGTGGAGATGTATTGCGGCGGTTGCGAAGGTTGTGAGAAGAAAATTAAACGCGTCGTTAAACATATGGATGGTAATGACCTAAGTTATTAACTTCCATCGATCAAAATCTTTTAATTTCACACTATCAAACTCACCCTTTGTTCTCATTGTTGAAGGCATGGAAGATGCGAAAGTGGTCAGAAATGGCAACAAATTAACTGTGACGGTGACTCGCAAAGTCGACGCCGCAAAAATCAAAACGAGGCTCGAGAAGGAAGCCAAGAAGGTTTACATCGTGTCTCATCCGAAGAAAGATGGCGGTGGTGGAGGATATAAGAAACCGCGTAAGGACAACCCGAAGAAAGCCAGTGAGAAACCCAAGGAGCCACAGGTCGAAGGGAAGAAATCGCCTAAGGAGGTATTTAAATAGCTATTAAATACCAACGCCGTCATTATTTTGTGGTTAATTAAACTATGATTTGAGCATGTAATTACTTATGATTCAATTTCGTGTTGGCAGACAACCAAGAAGGTCGACAAGGCAAAGGAGTTGGTCGCTGTGACGGAGACGATGGACTTCGAGGAGCTTATTTGGCGCTATCTTCAGGACAAGCTGAGGGGAAGCAAAGACGTAAACCAACGCCGTCATTTTGTGGTTAATTAAACTATGATTGAGCATGTAATTACTTATGATTCAATTTCGTGTTGGCAGACAACCAAGAAGAAGGTCGACAAGGCAAAGGAGTTGGTCGCTGTGACGGAGACGATGGACGTCGAGGAGCTTATGTGGCGCTATCTTCAGGACAAGCTGAGGGGAAGCAAAGACGTAAACCGACGCCGTCATTATTTTATGGTTAATTAAACTATGATTTGAGCATGTAATTACTTATGATTCAATTTCGTGTTGGCAGACAACCAAGAAGAAGGTCGACAAGGCAAAGGAGTTGGTCGCTGTGACGGAGACGATGGACGTCGAGTTGCTTATGTGGCGCTATCTTCGGGACAAGCTGAGGGGAAGCAAAGACGTGGCTCCAACGAACAAAAAGAATAAGGGAATAAATATTAATATTTCGGCAGGTGTTATTAATCTCAATCTTGGGAAATGAAGCTCGGCATAATTTATTTGGGATTTGGGAGTGTTGTAATGAGTTGCATCATGATTGTGGAATTTTAGGAAGATTGCGGAGAGTGAACAATCTTTTTATATTATCATGTAAAAATATTCTCCATTTATAATAAGTCTTGTTTTAGAGAAATACATATTTATTTAAAAAGTTAATGAAATATCTGATATATTTTTATTCATTACATGTTAAAATATTTAAAAATGTAATTTGTGTAATTAAGATGTGAGAGAAATTAAAGAGTAATTTTGGAAGTAAAATTATAAATATGT
This sequence comes from Erythroxylum tenue, assembly GCA_027568955.1. NCBI lineage: Eukaryota > Viridiplantae > Streptophyta > Magnoliopsida > Malpighiales > Erythroxylaceae > Erythroxylum > Erythroxylum tenue. The sequence continues at coordinate 8,104 of JAOSBM010141691.1, read as the reverse complement.
ATAAAACGACACAAACGACACTTATTTTGAATAATTAAAATTCCTATAAAACGTCGAGGGAGTATGCTGTTATGCAAAATTAATTTTGACTCTTGTTTACACAATTTGTTTGGTTTGTAATTGACAAACTTAAAATACATCTATAATTTTATATAGATTAAGATTTTAAAAAGTACAACCCGGAGACATTATAAGCTCATTGTTTTACCCAATGAATTATTGTGGTTTTAGAAGCTGCCGACGCGCGAGAGAGTAGAAGCATTGTGATGAGGATGATTGCACCCGTGGCCCAAGAAGAACCGTCTAACCAATTCATCGTGAAATGTATAATATACCACCATTGCCCCTTCCATTGCTTGCAAAACACAACCTGTCCATTGTTACTATGTAATTTCAGAGAAGATTCAGCATCTAGCATAGCAGTTCAGGTGGAAAAGAATATTTCTTCTGGCCTCCGTCCGACCTAAATTCATAGTTAACAGAAATATTCATACACTTCTCCGGCAGTTTAAGGCATTTGAACTCATTGACAAAAAATGGGTTTGACATTTGTAAAAACAATAAGTGATAATTATTTGATATTAGGGAACATTTAGTGTTTAAAAAACACAGCCTGATGTTTACAAGTCGAGATGATGAAAATGCTATTACAATAATCAGGAGACAATGTACAAGAGATGCCTCAACAAAGAATGGCCTATCATTATCTAAGGGAACTACTCGCATATTTCCAAAGAATACATCTGCATAGGTGGGCAAAGACTTGCAACATCCATGTGAGTTCTATACCATTTATGCACGCTTCATGGACTGATTGTTTCATCAAATTAAGTTCAATAAATTAGTTGCTTCAGATTCCTCCATGTCGCCCTTCTTTAAGTAGATGAGAGAAATAAATATGTGAAAGTTTCCTAGGGTTGGAAAACAGAAACGAATGTCGTCAGAATCATACATGCAGGAGAATATAGGTAAGAAACTTTACATCAGCTCAACTGCTCCTCCCAATTCATCCAAAAACAAAAGCCAAAACACAAAGTAGACAAATGACAATAATTTAGTAAAGACATATATATACCTTCTATAGATTGAGCACGTCAAAGAATAGAACTGAAACATTCAATAGGATCAGACTCTTGAAGCATAGAAGCTGCCTGGAAGCAGTCCGTGGCATCAGATATACGTCCATCATCCCTATGGACCATCCCTAAGTAGTACCAAGCCATGCGGTTGGTGGGTTCTAACCTCAATGCATCTGAAAGAATGCTTCTTGCAACAGGTAATGCGTTGGCACCCATTTTTGAAAGCAAGGCACCCATCAATATCTTGCAAGGCACATAAGACGTGTCTAGTAGAAATGAATTAATGTGAGCATACAAAGCTTCTTGAGCTTGTCCACGTCCTTGGCACATAACTCCTGGTAACAAATAACTGATATGTAAATTATAATGTTTCGCTTATTATCTGATTTGATAGTCCACAGCCTAATCTTATAAACTAACTTTTGAGGAATCAAGCATCACAGTAACTTCGACTTGCCACATAAAGCATCGATGGCGATGGCTCAATTTTTTCCCAATATTAACTAATTTTGTTTGTAATCATAAGGCTCAAAAGCTAAAAAGGGGACAACAGACCACAGGTTTCTCAGCCATCAAAACATGTAGAAGAGAATTCTAACTTACTAAACTTACTTGATGACAAAAGACGGGATTGGAAAATGATGTCCAACTATTTTACTGGCATCCTGAGAAAACACCTGCTCTAATAAAAAAGTACAAAATCTTCTGGATAGTGAACAAATTTGCTACCCCTCTTAACAGCTATGTAGTAGATTCTATAACAAATAAGAACATGCTGAACAAGAAGAAATCTCTCCCCCATCTGATAAAATAAATCACATTCTTGTGACAGTTGCCCAGAATGAGATTGTTCTTAACTTTGAAAGCCTTATCACTCACTTTCACAAGCTAGCTGATCTTTCCATGCACGAAAATCAAGTTGCATATAAAGAGGCAAAAATTGAAAAGTAAAGTATTGAGGTTCCTCACTGATGAGAGAAGTCAAATTGTCCTATGATAACCTTCCAAACACAATCAATCAAAGGATAGGAGAGTTTTTAATATTTATATTAAAAGATTTGCAAGAACTTGTGCCTTGTGAGATTTTTCTTTAACCCAAACTCTTTATCTGTTTAGATCAATTTGGAGAACATTAAAAGTCAAAGTTACATAATCGGAAATATGTTACTTTTTTAATTGATAAATAAAGCAAGGAATTTCCTTCCATTCAATTGATCGCTACGCATGCAAAAGAATATCTCCTAAAAAATTTCAGTGCACCTGTTTAGAAATTTATATAGGTAAACCGTTGGCTATAAACAAGCATTTCCATAGCATTATGAAGGATTGCATCAACGAAAGCAGGGCAACTACCAGAATCATGGAAGCCTAGCTTTACCAAAGAAAAGGTCTTGTAAAGTTTACACAGGACTTTTAACTAGAGAGGGGCAACAGAGTAAATCATGTTGTAATGATTTTACCTTTTCCAATATGACATCTGATGTACAACCCTAGTGAAGCATTTTCTCCAACAAGGTAAAGCTCATGATCCGAATCTTCAGACTTTTGTTTTAGTTCAAGAACATTAATTTAATACAAATATTAGACAGACACTATTGTCTTGAGCATGTAAGGCATGTTGACTTAATCAGCCGAAAGAAAAATCACTAGCCGTAGCCTTTGCATAAGCAGAGTTTATACCAAATCCATATAAAATCTTACAGTTAATTGAGATCCATATTCCGCATCCCTCCATATCAGAAACAGAATGACGATTCACTCCAGTAGGAAAAAATAGGAGATGGAGGTGTGGGCAATGGAAGGGAATGTTTTTTCTAAATATTAAAGAGCTCCTTCTAACATCTCTAGGTAATCTATTAACTTTCCCTCTTCTTCCTCTGTCTTCTGTAACGACAGAGTTTTACTTACGTCTTGCAACTTTAGGGTGAGACAAACCACAACTATTACATCATAGTAGCACAGTTTAGCCTTTTCCCATAAGAGGAAAGCCATGTTCAAGAAAGTTTTCTTATTCAGAAAATTTCAACAAGGAAAAAGCAAGTTCATTCATAGTAGAAAAGATTTTGGTCCTTGCCTTCTATATGAAGCAGTTCTGTGGAGTACTGTTTCAGTTCTCTAGCTTTTCCCAGACAAACCTCAACATCTTTCCAGTGTGAAAGCCTCGAGTATAAATCTGCTAGACCATGCCAAACTTCAAACTCGTTGACTTTATCATCCTCACCCTATAACAAAAAGGGAATGCATAAGACAAATATTTTGAGCAATCAATCACCATTATGATTATTTTGATGTGAATATAAATTGATTCTTCTAACCCCTTATAACAACAGTACAATATCTATGACTAAAGGCTGATTTGCCTAATTGAATGCTTCACGTCTGAGTGAAAAGCGGTCACTAGCTACATCATAATGTAATGTTTCAAAATGATCTAACAGTAGTACTAAAAGGGCAATTTTCCTTCTCAAAGCATAAACAAAAATGAAAACTTAAGCAAAGGACCTGTGTAATGCTCTTGGAAGGAGTAAAAGACTTCTTCTGAGCTTGGACCAATGCAAGAAGATGACGATAATTTTCAATGGCATCTGTGTGCAATGACTGAGAGGTTTTTAGTTTTGCCTTCAGTCTCAGCAAAGGCCCTTGCTCCCATTTTGCAGTCTCATCCAAAGCAGCATCAGTGATAACCTCAGCCTCTGAGAACCGCTGTTGAGCAGATAAAACCAGAGCTAGAAACCTCCATCCCTTCAATACAGAGCCACCAGTTGCATCAGTGAACTGCTTTGCACAACGCAAAGCAGCATTCAAGTTCCGTTGCTCAGCATATAGTACACCCAATTCAAAAATTAGATCTGGATTGTTTTTCTCAAAAGCTATTGCATCATCTAACGATTTTAAAGCTTGTGACTGAAGAGAGGACCTTTCAAAGTCAGAGGAAGAAACTTTAGCTTGTTTTCCTAAACAAAGGCCTAACATGCGAATAGCTACACCTTTAAGATGTGCATCAGTGCCCTCAGCAATCCTAATTGCTCTACGTGCATATCCCACACCTTCTGCAGCAAGATGTGAATCCTCACTACAGATCCTGGCAGCCAACAACAGGGCCATGAGATCATCAGGGGCTTCATGTTTATGTAAAGACTTCTGCAATAAATTCAGCGCAGCTTTATTCTGTCCTGATCCACAGCAACAAAGAGCTAAATTATTCCAACGATCAACCCGGTGAAGTACACCAGGCATGATCTCTTCAAGTTGCTTTGCTAGAACAGAAGTTTGGCTGCATAGTGATAGTGCAAATGTAAGGTGCTCCATGATTGATGGATCCCATTTGATCTTACCAAGGCAAAATTTTCTATTAAGAATCATCAGAAGTAAAATGGCCTCCTCCAGATTATGCTTAGGAACATATGAACCATCAATCTGGGCAGCCAAACTGGGTGGACTAGCTTCTACTCCACTATGTAATAAAAACACGGCAAAAGCTTTTTGTATCCTTGCACAACTGTCATTATCAAGGTTCCATTGACTAAGGAGAGCACGCCTATAAGCAGCAATAGCTTCCTGATAGCAACCAGCCTGCTTCCAGAGCTCTGGGAGTAGCTCCACAGCTAGACTAACTGTGTCTTGCAATCTGTCATCTACTTGAACATCAGGTATACCCTCGCAGAAAATTTTCTCAACTGCATCAAGTACACTTTTACATTCAGTAGCAGCATCTGCAAGATCAATAGAAAGGGATCAATAGATGATGAAAAAGAAGAAAAAGAAGACTAACAAGAGGTAAAGGGCATCACTTCTGGAAATTGTTTCATCAATGCCATACCATTCAATCTCCCAAGCTTTTGAAGAGATTTGGCTTTCAAATATATAGCTTCAAGCACTAGGCTAGCAGCATGTTGTGGAACTGTAGGTTGTGAATCGTTTTTTGAGCGACCCTTCTTAGAGGTCTGTTTCTCAGATACGGTAGCTTGCAAACGTTGTGTTGCAGCTTGGAGATCAATGCCATCAAAAACACGAAGGGCACCTTCTACATTGCCTCTCTGATACTCTAACCTTCCAAGAAGGGCTCTTGCTTCCTGCAGATTTCAAAACCACCTATTGATCATAGTAATTGAATTGTGCCTCCTATACTCGAGTATGCTCAAAACGTTACCCTAATGACAATTATTATGTCAAAGAATGTTAGTACCATGAAGTTAAAGGAACCACAGAACTATGATATTAACCAGTAAACCAGAGTAAAGAGTGTTACAATATCAGCGATGCTGATCTACCAATGATATGAACATTCGATAAAGCGTATTACATTAAAATGGATCAACCCTTTAAAGAAGGAGAAGACAAAATGAACAACCTTATCCCTCACGCCATCAACAATGATCATAACAAATTCAAAATGACAAAGATCCAACAAAGTAAAACGTTAATTCTTCAGCACATCTTTATCGTATATGCTTTCTTAAAAGCATTCTAATCCCTAGAAACCTTTGCTCTGTTTTTAATATGCAAAACGAGTACCCCTCCCTATAAAACAAATCCCCCAAATCTTCAAGTACATATATTGACTGTTTAGTAGATGATAAATATGCCTTAAATCTTATCCATATAAAACAGCGACGTTTTCGCAAGGTCCTTGTCATGAAGTGCTTCAAAGTGAAATCAAACAACCTTCTCCGCTCCCACGTACACATAGGATCCTAGCAAGCCAATTTTTATGTATTTTGTCATTTTCTAACCAGAGAGGACTCTGAAGCTAAGTTGAGGTGTTCTAGGTTCATTAAACAGCTTCACCATATGACCTAAGCGGTAGGATAGGCCTTTAGCAAATTCACAATGACTTGATGCAACATATGAAACATAATCACCAAGTTACAGCGATTAGAAAAGTCAGGTAATCAACCTCAAAGTTAAGTGATAATCCCTCTCGCAAAGAAGATTCAGCCTCCTGAATATTTCCCTCATCAAGCTTTGCTTCGACATCTGTTGTTTTCATGCATACCCCATTTGCACACACTTCTAGGACCACCGTCTGCTGATCATGCTCACCAGACTCTTCAGATTGGCTTCCCACCATCTGTGCTTTCCCCTTCCTCTTCCTTCACAAATTTTCAGTGTTTTTGTATGTGGATTTTAAGCAAACTACAAATCCATTTATGCTGCTATTGCATGTACAACAAAAACATTAAGGTACACATTATTCAAGACTTGGAAAATAAAAATAAAAATAAAAATGGCAAAAATAAGGAATAATCCAAAGCATACACATTGCAGAATGACCACAGTAAGGAAACTAAAGGATTACAGACAGTTTACTACAACCACAATTCAAGTTCTGGTGACAGAAGAAATAATCCAAACTATCTAGTTAAAAAAGAGGACCAAGCATTTCTAAATAAAAACTAAGAAACGTTAGATTTGACTCCTGGAAAACAATGAATTAGTTAAGCTTCGAAAAGTTATAAAATATTCAATATCAACGCAGAAAAGGGAAATGGTCAAGGAGAAAAATGAATAAAACAGTTAACTATCTATATGAATAGAGTATAACATAGATGTTAAAAGGTAACAAAAAATGGAAATCATCTACCAACTTGGAATTCCTCAAAAGACATGTCTTTTCGTCTTAGCTCAAGGCTTACCTGTTTATGGCAATGCCTCATCAAAGATCAATGGATTACATGGGACTGATAACAATATTTATTTTGAAAGAAAGCCTGCAGATCTATGAAACGATTGAAACAACAACTACATTGCTATAGGCAACAGACAGATCGAACAAATCGTCCGCAAAATTTAAGAGAGAGAAAAGGAGAGAACGAGAGGGAGAGGAGTTACCTTGCTGATCTCCTCTACCACAATCCCCGCATCTCTCTAAAATGGCAAATGTATTGTTTGTTTATCCCACAAACAAAGAAACTGAATATAGTTTTTAACCTCACCGCAGAAGACGTGATGCTTATTTTGCTTAAATTTTTGAACGTCCCCTCTAAACTCATATGTGAAAGGATGAGTTTTATATAAAACAAAATTAGGCTTTCTAAAATCTTCGAACATCTCATTTTTGTAAACTATATAATTCATTTAAATCAAATCGAACATTTAGTATAATATCAATTCAACGAGGACTGTGGTTACATTAAAGTACAATAATAGCATAATTTTAAAACAAGATCAACGGTTACATTTCATTAAGTATATAAAACTAAGGACGAATGGGATAGCCGAATACGGAAATCCATCTCGTTGTTTAAATAATCCAACGGTTATTTTTTTTGCCGATATTTATTCCTCTCTCAATCAGGCGTGATTTCTTTTTTTCTTTTATTCTTACTCATGCTTGTGACTGTTTAATCTCGCTGTTCAAATAATCCAACGGTTATTTTTTTGCCATTTTTTTGCTTATATTTATTCTTCTGTCAGGCGTGATTTCTTTTTTTTTAATTCTTATTCTTACTCATGCCTGTGAGTGTTACGTGATTTATTTTATGTTATTCATTCAATAAGATGTTATTTTTTGTTTTTTAACTGAATATTTTTTATCCAATAATTTAAATATACTTATACTTAAATAATAGTTAATGAATTAATTTTCATATAATTAATAGTTATTATAATATAATTGATTAATTATAATATATATATATATAATAATGTTATTATACATATTTAGTATAAAATAATTAATAATAATAAACAGTTCGTACTACTTAAATATACTTAAATCATGGTTAAATAGTTAATTTTGATATAATTAATAGTTATTAGAATATAATTAATTAATTTAATTATTATTATTAATTATTAGTATATCATTAATTATTTGATTTATTAAAATATAGTTACTTAATTAAGTAGTCAATATTAACATTTGGTATATATGTTACTGTATTAATAATTATTGTTAATTATTATTAATTATTATATAGTTTATATCTGAATATTTTTTCATCTTATTATTTCAATATACTTAAATAATAGTTAATGAATTAATTTTGATATAATTAATTAGAAGAACAAAAAAAAGAAAT
>JAOSBM010141419.1:0-14592 GCA_027568955.1 Erythroxylum tenue | reverse complement strand
ACTAGCTAACCTTTACCGTTAGAGATTCCTCGTGGGAACGATATCCGCTTACCGCTACTACATTAATTTGTTTTAACAGAAGTGATTTCTTTTATATTTGGTTGTAGGCGACAGCATCACCACACCCATGCACATGACGCTCACAGCTGTGAGCCTCAACTAGGGTGGTTCACGGGTGTAACAGTATTATGCACACTCATGAGACACAACTCGCCCGAACCCTACTTTGTAATATAAAAGCATCGTTTATGTGACGGTTGAAGGAGTATGAAAGTTTTGGAGTGTTTTTGAGCTGAAGCTTCGGAAGCCTTTAGGAGAGAAGAGAGTGCTATGAAGCTCTCACATATGGAGAGACCCATAGAGGGGTAGCTTTCCTGACATCAGTTCGGAAATGAAATCGACGCCGATAACCCGATTAAGTGTATTTCTCCTTGTAATTGTTGTTCTTTCTCTTATTTATTGATTATGTTATTCTATGTTTAATGTTTGAGTCTTGTGTAATTATGATTGAATGCTCTATTTGATTATTTTTATGTAAGAACCCATTGTTAGAATTGAATACAATATGTAATAGTTTTTTTTTGATTCATTTGTAACGACTAATGGTTCGTAATCATTAAGGATAACATAATCTAGGTTAAATAATCCGAGCTTCTGTGATTATTGCTTAGGTTGGTTTGTTTTTCTCGCTCGTTAGGCAGTTGTCTGATTAAACTTATCGAGCATTTCCTAGGTTATCCAATAGTTAAGGTTAATTAACGAGCTTTTCTTAATTAACTATATGCTAAGGAAAAATCGGGATTAATAAAGCTTATTGTTAATCTACAACCAATAGTTCAAAGAGTGTAAAGACAACAATTCAATGAAATATGTTTAATTGGGTGTAGGTCGAGATTGAACCAAAGAATAGGGTCCTAAAAAAATTCATCACTTTCAACACTTTTTTTAATGTTTCTTTAATTTGTTTTCATTAGGACAATTTTACTTTATTTTCTTATTTTAAACCAACCAACCTGCCCATAACCTAAACATCATTTAATTTCATTTCAACAACTTTACACGCACTCTCTGTGGGATCAATCTAGACTCATCACTGCTATAGTAGTAGTCTAGTTTATTTTAACTAACGTTACAAAGTGCTATTAATGTAACCATGGGCAGCTTCTATTTCTTCTACTGATAACATTCTGCGCCTTGAACGTCCATTTATTCGTCCTGGGGATGTGAAAATGGATAAGTTACCATCAATTATGAGGAACTTTTCCTTATGAGGAACTTTTCTTTCTCTTATGTGCACATGCGGCTTAAAATAATGTGAACAAATTATACTTGCTTCCTTTACTAAATAAGCATTCCATATCAAATCTTCAAATCTAACCTTGTTTTTGACATTTTTCTTTAAGTGATGCAAATACTCATACATTACAGATAGAGTTGTTACAATTCTGTGAATATAACATGCTATAAAATTTATTTAAATATCAACTATAATTATCTCTCAAACGAATACATCCATCGATATTGAACCAGACCAACAAGTTTAGCCTCATGTGTTAAGTGTATGGGTAGATGCTCCATACAGTCAAAGAAGCTTGGAGGGAAAATTCCTTCCAATTTGCACAAGATATCTGGAATTTTCCTTTCTAGTTTTTCCATTTCAACTAACTTTATTTCAGATGATGTTAAGCTTTTGAAAAACACACTTAATTATGTTATAGCTTCCCAAACCTTATTCGATAGCAACTCCCAAAATGCAATTGGAGTTAACCTTTGCATCAACATATGACAATCCCAAATAATTTGTACTTTCTCATGTCCACACATAACTATCGGGAAACTTTAGACTTTTCAACTATTCACTTAAAATTTCCTTTTGTATTTTGTTCGAAGTGTAATATGCTTTTGGATAATTACCAGTGCGAAGATATTTATCTAATTCATTCCTTCTACAAAAAAGTTTCAAATCAGCTCGTGATTTTGCATTGTCATTTGTCCTCCCTTTAATGTTCATTATGGTGTTGAACAAATTGTCAAAAATAAAATTTTTCATTATGCATCACATTTAGATTATAACGTATCAAATTAATTTTTCAATATGGAAAATCCCAAAGGATACTTCATTTTCTCCAACCAAAGTTTTTGCTAATGCTTGTATTAACTTCTTTAGCTTCAAGCTTGTAACTTTCAGCAACGCTAATTCATTAATCTCCTGCAATATTTCTTCACCAACTTTGTGAAGGGGAGGAGGCATTTGTACCATCCTATTCTTAATGAACATTTGTTTATTATGTCTAAATGGATGATCTGGAGGAAGAAATTTCTTGTAGTTGTCAAACCAAGATGTTTTGGCCCCGTTAGGAAGGTAGAATAGAATCATTGCTACCATAAGGACAAGCCAATTTCCTTGCTGTGCTCCATCCAGACAATATAGCATACACAAAGAAATTACTAATAGTCCACATCAAAGCTACTCTCAGCAAAAAGTTTTGCTTAAGAGACACATCATATGTCTCCACACCAAATTCCCAAAGATGATACAATCCAGATACAATTGGTTGTAAGAATACATCAATTTAATGCTTTAGATTCATAAGTCCTGACAAAATCATAGTTAATAACATATATCCCTCATTCATACACATCCATGGAGGCAAATTATAAGGAGTAATTATGATTGACCATGATGAATATTGTTGACTAGATTGATCAAAAGAATGGAATCCAGCTGTCGACAATCCCAACCTAACATTTCGACTTTCAACTGTAAACTCAAAATGGTTGTTATTGAAATGTTTCCATGCAAGTGCTGTTAAGTCAAGAAGACTTCACTTTTTCTATTAATTTCGATGAAAGTCAAATAATAATAATCATAGAAGTGTGTGAACTGTTTTAATGAATTTGTTAAGTTTGCAGATAAATGTAAGTAGCACAAATCATCAAATCAAGACGATAAGCTAGTAAAAGCTGATCAGACGAAGTGCAGAGTGCTTAATCTAAGACACTAGACGTAGCATAAGAGACACAAGAAGAAGCATATGAATATATGCAAGATGATGGAAATTGAAGAAAGTACCAGAACTTCAGTTAGTTGGAGTTAGTTACAGGACTCGACTAAAAACCTTTTTTTAGAAGATTCGACAAGCAAAATTCTCAAAAAGACCGTTGAAGATTTAAGGCTATAAATAGTAGTTATAGTCGTAAACAAAAATAATTTTGCTTTTACTTTATGATATGATACAAAGAGAGAAGAATTCTGATTGTAAATACAAAGAGAGAAGAATTCTGATTGTAAAAATCTCAAGTGAGAAAAGAGAGAAAATACATCTGTAACGTGAAGCTCAAACAATATCTTTTCGAGTGAAAAGAAAGGCTAAAGCCTGAAGAGGCTAAGAAAGTAGATAAAGAATACTTTGTGAAAGAGACCTGAAGAGGTTCTGGAAGTGTAGAAATGATACTTGTAACGTTGAAAGTTATAGTCGAAATCTCATACGGACTCTGAGGACTGGGCGTAGCCCAAGGTTAAGGGTGAACTGAGATAAATTGCAGCGTCATATTCTCTAACTCTTATCTTTTTAATCTTCTTGTTGTTAGAAGAATAGATACTGATTTTCGCTATTGCATTACTTACCAAATTAAGTAACTTCTTTTTGTAATCATCTGAATTTGTCAAGAAAATCAAGAAGTTTTTAAAGATTAATATCTTAAACGATTTGACACAATTCATCCCCCCTTCTTATGTATTTCACATATTATACGTGATTTCTATATTAGCAAGTGATTTACTTCAGTTGGTATCAGAGCAAGGTTTCCAAGAAACACTGTTACAAAGTGAGGACAAATATCCATAGCTGAATCACATGTTTTGATAGCCAAAGGTGCGTCAGTCTCAAGACCTCCTACATTCAACAGTGAAGACTATTATTATTGGAAGGACAAGATGCAACTCTTCATAGAATCCGCACATATTGATCTTTGGGATATCATTGAAAAGGGACCATATATTCCAACAGACAATGAAGGAGATATCATCTCTTGTGACCAATGGACGGTTGATCAGAAAGCTCGCTTCCAATTAAAGTCAAAAACCAAGTTCTTCTTAAGTTGTGCTCTAAGTAGTAGTGAATATGATAAGGTTCATAGATGCAAATCTGCAAAGGAAATGTGGGATATATTAGCCATTGCACATGAAGGCACAAACTAGGTGAAAGAATCCAAGATTAGTATCTTGTTCATTAGTATGAGCTGTTCAAGATGAAAGATGATGAGACTATTGCTCAGATGTTTGGACGATTCCAAACAATTATTAATGGACTTAAAGCTCTGGAGGGAATCTACGAAATTCAAGATCATGTCAGAAAGATTCTCAGAAGTCTTCCAAAAAGATGGAGACCCAAAGTAACAGCAATACAAGAGGCCAAGGATTTAAGCAAGCTGAAGCTAGAAAAATTGCATGGTTCACTAAAAATTCGTGAAGTAGAGCTTGTTTAAGAAGACAAACCTAGAAGGGATAAATCTATTGCATTGAAGGTTGGTCAGAAGAATTAAAGGATGCAGAAAAATAAAAGCACATCTTCACAAGCTTTAAAGATTGAAGAAATCAAGAATGATGATGTCAGTGAATCTGATCAAGATTCAAGTGAAGATGAAGATGAATTATCCTTCATTTCAAGAAAGATTAGAAGGATGTGGAAAAAGAAATCAAGAGGAAATAAAGACTTCTCTTTTAAAATGAATAGCAAAGACGATTCGAAGAATGACAAAAGTTCTATCATCTGCTATGAGTGTAACAAACCAGGACATTACAAGTTTGATTGTCCGTTGCTCAAAAGAAAATAGAAGAAAAGTCAAGAAAACGAAAAAAGCATGATGGCAACATGGGAAATTTGGATTCTTCTGAATCTGAATCCGACTCAGAAACATCAGAACAAGCAAATATATGCTTAGTGGCTGAAGGGGAATGCGATGATGAGGTAATTTCTACCTTTGATGATCTTCAGTATGCCTATTTAGAATTGTTAGAAGATTCACATATTATCTTAAAACAATATAGGTTATTGAAAAAGAAATTTGTTGAAAATTTGAAGAACACAAAATTCTTAGAAGAAGAAAACGTTTGCCTCAAGAAACAAGTAAAGGATATGAAAAAGAAACTAACTGTAGATAGATCTAAGGAAGTTAATAAACTAAAACAAAGGATTAATAGTCTTTCAGCAAATTTATCGAAATTTACAGAAACTACAAAAAGGATGAATGATATGATTGGAAATTATAGACATCCAAATGATAAAAGCAGTTTAGGCTTTAATAATAGAAATACTGTTCGTAATAGCAATGTTCTTCATAATAGGAAATTTGTTGCCAATAGAAGGAAAAAGAAACAATATTCTTATTATTCAAATAAAAATGGTAAAACTAACCACAAAGGACCCAAGAAAATATGGGTACCTAAGAAGGATATAATATACACTACAGATCTCCTTTCTCGGAAGAAGCAACCACTACCAATGGTACTTGGACAGTGGCTACTCGCGACACATGACGGACAGAAAGTCTATGTTCCTAGACCTCTAACATAATCAAGGAGAATTAGTAACTTTTGGAGACAACCAGTAACATAATCAAGGAGATTGGCAAAATTGGTATATATTCTTTTTCGTCTATTGATAATGTTCTGCTAGTTGAAGGCTTAAAGATAATCTGATTAGTATAAGTCAATTATATGATTCTGGTTTTGATTATCCTTTAATCAAAGTTATTGTTTAGTCAAAAACAAAGACGGTTCCATATTCTTTTCTGCCAAGAGACGAAACAACCTCTATAAAATTACCTTAGACGATTGAAAAGTCAAAATATTTCATGTCTTATTTCAAAAGATGATGCAAAACTGATTTGGCACAAAAAGCTAGGCCATGTTAGTTTTAACATATTTCCAAGTTAGTTAGATATGATTTGGTAAGAGGTTTAACAAAGATAAGTTTTAATAAAGATTTTATTTGTGAGAGTTTTTAAAAAGGAAAACAAGTTAAAACATCCTTTTCGTCTAAGAATATTGTAACTTTGTCTAGTCCTCTAGAGTTGTTACATATAGATTTGTTTGGTCCAACCAGAATACCAAGTTTAGGTGGAAAGAAGTATGGTCTCATAATTGTTGATGACTTCACTAGATTTTGTTGGATATTGTTTTTATCACATAAAGATGAATCTTTTAAATGTTTTAAAGTTTTGTCCAAAAGGTTACAAAATGAAAAAGGAATGTCTATTGCTATAATTAGGAGTGATCATGGTGGAGAATTTGAAAATGAAAATTTCAAAATGTTTTGTGAAGAGAATGGAATTTTCCATAATTTCTCTGCTCCTAGAACTCCTCAACAAAATGGAGCTGTAGAGAGAAAGAACAAGACGATTCAGGAAATGGCAAGGACTATGCTATGTGAAATGGATCTTCCTTAGTATTTCTAGGCAGAAGCTGCAAATACAACTTGTTATATTCAAAATAGAGTATTTTTGCGACCTATTTTAAACAAAACTCTATATTCAAAATAGAGTACTTTCACCCTTTTGGTTGCAAATGCACTATTTTGAATACAAAAGAAAAGTTGGATAAATTTGATTATAAGATCAATTCAGGAATTTTTCTAGGTTATTCAATCACTTCTAAAGCTTATAGAGTTAATAATCTTGTTTCTAAATCTGTTGAAGAGTCAATGCATGTGAAATTTGATGATGACTCTCATCTAGATAAAAGAGACGATTTTGATGATGAAACCCTATCTACTCCTTTAGTTAATAACCCAGACAATTCACCATCAGACAATCCACTTGATAAGGTAGAAGATATCTCTGAAAATATTAACTTAAGGAAAGACTAGAGATATAAATCTTCTCACCCAGAAAACCTGATTATAAGAGAAACTTCAGAAGGAGTGAGAACTAGATCTAAATTTAGAAGAGAGGCAAATGCAGTATTTGTTTCTAAATTAGAACCTAAGAAAATTGATGAAACTCTTCAAGACGAAGCTTGGATTTTAGCAATGAAAGAGGAGTTAAATCAATTTACTAGGAATAAAGTTTGGTCTCTAGTTCCTAAACGTTTCAATAAGTCTATTATAGGAACCAGATGGGTATTCAAGAATAAACTAGACGAATCAGGAAAAGTAAATCGTAACAAAGCTAGATTAGTAGCTCAAGGCTAAAATCAACAAGGAATAGACTATAATGAAACATATGCTCCTGTAGCTAGACTAGAAGCTATTAGTATTTTGCTTGCATAAGTTGTTTTTCATAGTATAAAACTGTTTCAAATGGATGTGAAAACTGCATTTTTAAATGGTTTTATAGATAAAGAAGTTTATGTGAAACAACCCCCAGGTTTTGAAGATATTGATAAACCAGATTATGTCTATAAACTTCAAAAAGCTTTGTATAGATTGAAACAAGTATATAAACAGATTATGATCGTCTGAGTTTGTTTTTGATTAAAAATGACTTTATTAGAGATCAAGTAGATAAAAAATTATTTAGGAAAAATATTAAAAATGATTTTATCGTTGTACAAATATATGTAGACGATATCATTTTTGGTGCAACTTCTGAAAAATTATGTTCAAATTTTGAAAGTCTTACGAAAAGTGAAATTAAAATGAGTATGATGGGTGAATTAAAGTTCTTTCTTGGTTTACAAATTAAACGAACTGATGAAAAGATTTTTGTTCATCAACAAAAGTATATCAAAGAACTTTTAGTCAAATATAAAATGGAGAATGTTAAACCGATGTCAACTCCTACGCATCCCTCAATCGTCTTATCCAAGGATGAAGTTGGTAAGAAGATTGATCAAACTATTTTCAGAGGAATTATTGGTTCTTTGCTTTACCTAACCACAAGCAGACCTGATATATTGTTTAGTGTCTGTTTGTGTGCAAGATTTCAAGCAGATTCTAGATAATCTCAATATATTGCTGTCAAAAGAATATTGAGATACCTAGTAGGTACTACTGATCTTTGCTTAATGTATGAGAAAGGTAAAGATTTTAGGTTAATTGGCTACTGTGATACTGATTATGCTGGAGATAGGATTGATAGAAAGAGTACAAGTGGAGGCTGTCACTTTCTTGGTCATAATCTAATTTCTTGGTCAAGCAAGAGGCAAAGTTCAATTGCTCTATCTACTGCAGAAGCTGAATATATGTCAGCTACAAGCTGTTGTTCACAGATGTTATGGATTAAGTATCAGTTAGAGGATTATTCTATCCAAGAAGATCAGATTCCAATCTTCTGTGACAACACAAGTGCTATTAATCTCTCAAAGAATCCAATATAACACTCAAGGGCAAAGCATATTGAAGTTAGACATCATTTTACAAGAGACTATGTACAGAGAGGGATCATCAATCTACAATTTGTTGAGACAAATCAACAATGGCCAGATATCTTCACTAAACCCTTAAGTGAAGACAAATTAATGGAAATCAGATGGAATCTAAATATGGTAATGTTAAATGACCATTCGTCTGAGACTCCATGGTCCAGACGATTCATTCTGAAGAAGCAAAAAAAGTTGTAAGTTTTCAGATTATATAGTAACGGTAATTTTTCACTCGGTGGTTTCAATTTCATGATTAACGGAGGATCAGTTAAAAATGTTACAAATGGTAATTTTTTTAAGAGTGTGTATAAAAAGGAAATCATCTCAGAATCTGAAACACCTCACACTCTAGAATTTTCTTGAAAAACTTCGAAACCCACTTGTTCAAAGTGCTCTCAAGAAAGACGATCAAACCCTCTATTCTAAACTTCAAATCCGACTTATTTCATTTAATATCTTTCTTTCATTTTTATACTAACCTCTCTTCTTTAAGAAAAATATAATTCTGTGTTTAGTGTTTATCCTTTACAGATTAAAAATGCCGAAATCTCTTATCTATGGTAGACTTGTCGATTTTACTTCCTTAAAGAATAATCGGATGAATATCGAACCTTAGATTGAAGTAGTTGGCTGGAAGAATTTCTTCAACATCCGGGAGACGGTGTATTTGAATGAAGTATATGAGTTTTTGAAGAATGCAAAGGTGGTAGACAACACCTTGGTATCAATGGTAGATGGGTTTTTGGTAATAATCATATAGGATTCTGTTGTGAAGGCTATTGGGTGTCTAAATGAAGGAGCAGAACCATTCAACAATACAGATTGGATTGCTCAAAGTCATATAAAAAAAGCCAACATCAATCAACAACTATATGGGTCTAGTAATCCAGGAGACAAGAAGTCTTCAACCATCATTCCGAAGGCTAGGGTTCTTCATTCAATTTTTCTACGCTGTATTTTACCGAAAGCAGGATCAAAGGATTTGGTGACAATGAATGATGAACATTGTCCATTTCATCTCTTCACTCACCAACCGATAAATCTTCCGTTCTTGATTTTGAAGTACATGATAAAGGCTAGGGAGGAGTATTATGTGAAGAGTAGTTCTTTACCTTACGGTAAGTTGTTAACAAGATTCTTTAAAGAATCTGGAATCCTACTTAATAGAGGAGAAAGAGTAAAGCTGAATGTTAAGAGTATTATCAATGCCTCTAATATTCACAGAATGGGGGTCAAGACTGAAGTTGAAGCGGATGTAGATTTTACACCAGAAGCACAGTCTAAGGGGGGAGCTTTTAGTAAGACGAAGCAAGAAAGAAAATGTTCCATTAGAAATACAAGCAAAACCTAGATCGTCCGGAAGAATATCAGTAGAGAAAAAGGTTGAACAATTGTCTGATGTGCAGACACAAGCCAAGACATTTCTAGAAAAGAAGTAAAGCAAGGTTCAAAAACCATCTTAATAAGTGTCTTTAAAGAAGAAGGATGAGACGCTCCAATCCGAAAGACCCGAGAATTCAAGAAGGTCACCAAGATTAATGACCTTACGATAACAAGAATAGAAGAAGAAGAAAGTTCTGATTCTTGGTGGAGAATCTGAGAGTAAAAAGGAGCAAGAGAAACAATAGCAGCCTACCAAATCAGTTGTCTCTATCCCTTATATTCAATCAGTACAATCATCTGGAGAGACAGAGATAAAAAGGAAGTTAGTATTTGAGAAGAGGAAGCCTCAACAACAGCTCTCTTCCAAATCAGTAGAAGAACAAAAGAAGACGAAACTTGTTCAGAAGAAAGTTTCATCGTCTGATGTTCCAAAGAAGACATAGACTGTTGAACAACAACTAGTACCTTACAACCCTCCTCAACTGATAAAGAAAGAAGATTTGAAGATGAAGGTCATAGAAGAATCAACACTTGATTGTAACAGAAGTTCAATTATCATAAGAGAACTTCCTAAACAAACAATTAAGGTTCAAGTTGAATCTGTAACAGTAAATGATCAGATGATACATCTTCTAAGTCCTAAAGAACAAAGAATATACAGTATTCTACGAGATGAAAGACAGAACCATATCCATTGAAGATTACTAAAGATCTTTATACAATCTATCCAATAATGAGCAGAACTACAATCAAGATTGTACCAGATGTACAACCTAGGTGCTCAGCATCAGTGATAAACAAGGAAAAAGGAAGGAAGAACAAGTTTCCTGAAGGACATTCAGATGATCTCACAGAGGAAGAGATTCAAGTGGTAGTGAAAAACATAGACGACATATGATATGTAGCTCAACCTGTAGGTATCTATGTATCACATCACATATCAAGGGAATCAGGAAGTAATTTTGGAGCATCTACTAAAGACAAAAGTTTCAAGGTAGTTGGCACAATATCAGAAGGAAGGTACAAAGGTATCACAATTGAAGGTATAGATTTTAACTTAGAAACCTTTGTGCATTTACTCATTCATTTCAAACCCTTAGGTTTCATCACTTCAGTTAAATCTATCTTACACCGTCTTGGGCAACCAATTTACAAATTACCCAAACCTGATGACCTTGATATCCCTGAAGGAAAACAACCTTTCACATTACCCTCAATCAAAATCATAAAATTAGACGATTCATCTAGAAAACAATCTGTCTTTGAACACACTCATCCACTAAGTGAAATACTACAAGATGCGACAGTTAATTCAGAGTTCTTGAAGAATTTCATCAAATGGAATGAAGCCAGTCACAAGAAGACAGAAGTTCAGGAAGCCTTAGCTAAAAACATTGAAGAATTTAATACTAAGGTTGATGTACTAGGTGATGTAGTGGGTGATCTTCATGAGGAGGTAACACTTCTACGAGTTTTTATAGAAGAAGACCTCAAAACGATCTGCACTGACATTCAACACATGTTTTCTGAAATTTTGAAGTGTCTAAAATGAATTATCTTTTTTATTAATAACAAATAGGGGGAGAATAGAAGAAAGCAGCATTAGAAATTTTTCTTGAATCATTGTGTATATCATTTTATATCTTGCTTTGTTTGTCTTATTCGTCTAAATATTACATCTGAATATTATCTTTATTTTTTGACCGAATATTATTTTTTATCTTATAATATTATGATTATTTGTTATCATTAAAAAGGGGGAGATTGTTAAGTCAAGAAGAATCATAGAAGTGTGTGAACTATTTTGATGAATTTGTTAAGTGCGTAGATAAATGTAAGTAGCAAAAATCATCAAATCAAGGCGATACGCTAGTAAAAGCGGATTAGACGAAGTGCAGAGTGCTTAGTCTAAGACACCAGACGAAGCATATGAATTTATGCAAGACAATGGAAATTGAAGAAAGTACGAGAACATTAGTTAGTTGGAGTTAGTTGCAGGACTCGACTAATAATCATTTTTTAGAAGATTCGACAAGCAAAATTCTGAAGAAGACCGTTAAAGATTTAGGCTATAAATAGTAGTTATAGTAGTAAACAAAAATACTTTTGCTTTTATTTTACGATACAATACAATGAGAGAAAAGAATTCTGATTGTAAAAAAGCTCAAGTGAGAAAAGAGAGAAAATACATCTGTAACTTGAAGCTCAAACAATATCTTTTCGAGTGAAAAGAAAGGCTAGAGCCTAAAGAGGCTAAGAAAGCAGACAAAGAATACTTTGTGAAAGAGACCTGAAGAGGCTCTGTAAGTGTAGAAATAATACTTGTAACGTTGAAAGATATAGTGGAAATCTCAGAAGGACTCTAAGGACTAGACGTAGCCCAAGGTTAAAGGTGAACCAAGATAAATCACAGCGTCATATTCTCTAACTCTTATCCCTTGAATTTTCTTGTTGTTAGAAGAATAGATACTGATTTTTGCTATTGCCTTACTTACCAAATTAAGTAAATTCTTTTTGTAATCATCTGAATTTGTCAAGAAAATCAAGAAGTTTTTAAAGAATAATATCTTAAATGATTTGACTCAATTCAACCCCCCTTCTTGTGTATTTTACATATTATACGTGATTTTTATATTAACAAGTGATTTACTTCAAGTGCATCCAATGGATGACTCATCATTCCATCTTCCAGTTAATGTTTATTATTCCATCTCATGTGATATGCAGTAACATCAGAGGCATATGAAATAAATCACGCATTAGTATAGCCTTAATGTTCAATACACAAAATGGACAAGAAGGGGGGTTGAATTGTGTTATCCTTTTTCGTGAAAACAATCCCATTCTCAAATTCTTTAAAAACTTACTTTGTCAAAACTATTAAGTAAGAATGTTACAATATATTGCAATTAACTTCTAAGTACTTGTATGAACAATAGAAATTAATAGTAAAGAGTTAGAGAGTAAGCGTTGACACCGGAGTTTTATCCTGGTTCACCCCAAACTGTGGGCTACGTCCAGTCCTCAGAATCCTTTATGAGATTTCACTATACTTTCTAAAAAATACAAGTATTCTTTTCTCCGAGCCTCTTCAGGTCTCTTACAGCAAGTATTCTTTCTCTCTCTTAGCCTCTTCAGGCTCTCATATTTTCTTCTCTCTTACAGATATGTGTTGCTAGCTTTGTTATAGAAGATAATATCTCTAAGGTTTAGTGCAATGAATACAATGATTCTCAAATAAGATCTCTCTTTAAAATCACTAAAATCTTTACCTTTTCTAACTTTTTCAGTCTTCGACTCCGACTCATATTTATAGCCTTCGTCTTTAACTCCTTCTTGATAACCGCTTCTTTCTTCTTGTTTCTTGATCGTTGAAGAAACATTTATTCAGTTGAGTTCTGTAAATAACTCAAACTGATTACCTATCCGACGTAGTATCGGTTCTTCGTCTTAGTTTTTCTTCCATCTCATTTTCTCTTCCGCTTCGTCTCATTTTCATTCGTCTTATTTTCCACCTCGCTTCATCTTATTTCTTGCGTCTTAGTTTGGTCCGCTTCGCTTCATCTTATTTCTTGCGTCTTATTTTGTTCCGCTTCGCTTCGTCTTATTTCTTTGCTTCACTTCGTCTTAGTTTGACTTCCGCTTCATCTTAGTTTGACTTTTACTTCCGTCTCACTTTGGCTTCCGTTGCTTCATCCTAGTTTTCTCAGCTTCCGTCATAGTTTTCTTCAGCCTTACCAAAACGGTTTATCACTATCTAATATTATTATTATTTGATTTTCATCAAAATTATTAATCATAAAGCCTTTGTGATTTAACAATCTCCCCTTTTTTATGATAACAAATAATCATATTTTAGAAAGATAGTATTATTTATAAAACGATTTACAATTGAACAAAAATGTAAACTTTATCTTCTTCTTCTTCGTCGTCTTCTCTTCTTCTCTTCTTCTTCTTCTTCTTTTTCTCTTCTTCTTCTCTCCCTATCTTTCTCAAATTCTTCTTTCTCCCCTATTTGTTATTGATCAAAAATCATGACCGCAGATGCTTCAATATTTTAGAAAACATTTCCTTCATTTCAATACGGAGTGACTTGAGGTCTTGTCAAACATTAGCTACTTCCTCTTGTAAGTTACCCATTGAAACATACAGATCATCAACCTTGTCTTGAATTTCTTCGACTAAACCTGCATCAACTTTGTGTTGTGCTTCTTCAAAACCAATAGTAGTACCATATGCTTTTGAAGGTATAACATCCGGTTCAATGATTGAAAACATAGGAGGTTTGAAGGATAAGTTTGGTTCTGGGAGATAAAGATCATCAGATCTGGGTAGTCTTGGAACTTGTTTTCCAAATAGGTGTAGTACTTCTCCAAATGAAGATATAGAACTTAAAGGTCTGATGTGCATAATTAAACAAACATCTCCAATTCTGATGGATCTGTATTGCCCTTCTGTAATTCGCCCAACTACCAGAGAAGTTTCCTCAGTGGTGACGCGACCACAATTACTTCCTGATGCCTTTAAGATATAGCCGGAAACAAACATTCCTTTCTGATGAGCTGCATAACACGCTGCATCTATGTTTCTCACTTTTTCTTCAATCTGATCTTCTGTTAGATTGTTGGACCGCAAACCTGTTTAATTATTTTTGAGGAATGATTTTAATTTTTGTGGTCTTATTAGATCAGCTAATTTGAATTGAATTATGCTAAGGTTGGAATTAAATCAAAGTATGACTAGGGGATTTAATTTTGGCCTAAAGTGTGAGTAAGGGACATTTGAACTAAGGGTATAATTGGAAGACTACTTAGGGCTTAAGATTTGTAGGCTTAAGTGAAGGG